>OV121122.1:14228577-14491077 GCA_921293315.2 Nemurella pictetii | reverse complement strand
TGCTTGCTTGCTTGCTTGCTTGCTTGCTTGCTTGCTTGCTTGCTTGCTTGCTTGCTTGCTTGCTTGCTTGCTTGCTTGCTTGCTTGCTTGCTTGCTTGCTTGCTTGCTTGCTTGCTTGCTTGCTTGCTTGCTTGCTTGCTTGCTTGCTTGCTTGCTTGCTTGCTTGCTTGCTTGCTTGCTTGCTTGCTTGCTTGCTTGCTTGCTTGCTTGCTTGCTTGCTTGCTTGCTTGCTTGCTTGCTTGCTTGCTTGCTTGCTTGCTTGCTTGCTTGCTTGCTTGCTTGCTTGCTTGCTTGCTTGCTTGCTTGCTTGCTTGCTTGCTTGCTTGCTTGCTTGCTTGCTTGCTTGCTTGCTTGCTTGCTTGCTTGCTTGCTTGCTTGCTTGCTTGCTTGCTTGCTTGCTTGCTTGCTTGCTTGCTTGCTTGCTTGCTTGCTTGCTTGCTTGCTTGCTTGCTTGCTTGCTTGCTTGCTTGCTTGCTTGCTTGCTTGCTTGCTTGCTTGCTTGCTTGCTTGCTTGCTTGCTTGCTTGCTTGCTTGCTTGCTTGCTTGCTTGCTTGCTTGCTTGCTTGCTTGCTTGCTTGCTTGCTTGCTTGCTTGCTTGCTTGCTTGCTTGCTTGCTTGCTTGCTTGCTTGCTTGCTTGCTTGCTTGCTTGCTTGCTTGCTTGCTTGCTTGCTTGCTTGCTTGCTTGCTTGCTTGCTTGCTTGCTTGCTTGCTTGCTTGCTTGCTTGCTTGCTTGCTTGCTTGCTTGCTTGCTTGCTTGCTTGCTTGCTTGCTTGCTTGCTTGCTTGCTTGCTTGCTTGCTTGCTTGCTTGCTTGCTTGCTTGCTTGCTTGCTTGCTTGCTTGCTTGCTTGCTTGCTTGCTTGCTTGCTTGCTTGCTTGCTTGCTTGCTTGCTTGCTTGCTTGCTTGCTTGCTTGCTTGCTTGCTTGCTTGCTTGCTTGCTTGCTTGCTTGCTTGCTTGCTTGCTTGCTTGCTTGCTTGCTTGCTTGCTTGCTTGCTTGCTTGCTTGCTTGCTTGCTTGCTTGCTTGCTTGCTTGCTTGCTTGCTTGCTTGCTTGCTTGCTTGCTTGCTTGCTTGCTTGCTTGCTTGCTTGCTTGCTTGCTTGCTTGCTTGCTTGCTTGCTTGCTTGCTTGCTTGCTTGCTTGCTTGCTTGCTTGCTTGCTGGCTCGCTCGCTCGCTCGCTTGCTGCTTGCTTGCTTGCTTGCTTGCTTGCTTGCTTGCTTGCTTGCTTGCTTGCTTGCTTGCTTGCTTGCTTGCTTGCTTGCTTGCTTGCTTGCTTGCTTGCTTGCTTGCTTGCTTGCTTGCTTGCTTGCTTGCTTGCTTGCTTGCTTGCTTGCTTGCTTGCTTGCTGCTTGCTTGCTTGCTGCTTGCTTGCTTGCTTGCTTGCTTGCTTGCTTGCTTGCTTGCTTGCTTGCTGCTTGCTTGCTTGCTGCTTGCTTGCTTGCTGCTTGCTTGCTTGCTTGCTTGCTTGCTTGCTTGCTTGCTTGCTTGCTTGCTTGCTTGCTTGCTTGCCTGCTTGCTGCTTGCTGCTTGCTTGCTTGCTTGCTTTCTTGCTTGCTTGCTTGCTTGCTTGCTTGCTTGCTTGCTTGCTTGCTTGCTTGCTTGCTTGCTTGCTTGCTTGCTTGCTTGCTTGCTTGCTTGCTTGCTTGCTTGCTTGCTTGCTTGCTTGCTTGCTTGCTTGCTTGCTTGCTTGCTTGCTTGCTTGCTTGCTTGCTTGCTTGCTTGCTTGCTTGCTTGCTTGCTTGCTTGCTTGCTTGCTTGCTTGCTTGCTTGCTTGCTTGCTTGCTTGCTTGCTTGCTTGCTTGCTTGCTTGCTTGCTTGCTTGCTTGCTTGCTTGCTTGCTTGCTTGCTTGCTTGCTTGCTTGCTTGCTTGCTTGCTTGCTTGCTTGCTTGCTTGCTTGCTTGCTTGCTTGCTTGCTTGCTTGCTTGCTTGCTTGCTTGCTTGCTTGCTTGCTTGCTTGCTTGCTTGCTTGCTTGCTTGCTTGCTTGCTTGCTTGCTTGCTTGCTTGCTGCTTGCTGCTTGCTTGCTTGCTTGCTTGCTTGCTTGCTTGCTTGCTTGCTTGCTTGCTTGCTTGCTTGCTTGCTTGCTTGCTTGCTTACTTGCTTGCTTGCTTGCTTGCTTGCTTGCTTGCTTGCTTGCTTGCTTGCTTGCTTGCTTGCTTGCTTGCTTGCTTGCTTGCTTACTTGCTTGCTTGCTTACTTGCTGCTCCAGGCTTGCTGCTCCAGGCTTGCTGCTCCAGGCTCGCTGCTCCAGGCTTTCTGCTTGCTGCTCCAGGCTTGCTGCTCCAGGCTTGCTGCTTGCTGCTCGAGGCTTGCTGCTCCAGGCTTGCTGCTCCAGGCTTGCTGCTTGCTGCTCCAGGCTTGCTGCTCCAGGCTTGCTGCTCCAGGCTTGCTGCTCCAGGCTTGCTGCTCCAGGCTTGCTGCTCCAGGCTTGCTGCTCCAGGCTTGCTGCTCGAGGCTTGCTGCTCCAGGCTTGCTGCTAAAGGCTTGCTGCTCCAGGCTTGCTTCTCCATGCTTGCTACTCCAGGCTTGCTGCTCCAGGCTTGCTGCTCCATGCTTGCTGCTTGCTGCTCCAGGCTTGCTGCTCCAGGCTTGCTGCTCCAGGCTTGCTGCTCCAGGCTTGCTGCTCCAGGCTTGCTGCTCCAGGCTTGCTGCTCCAGGCTTGCTGCTTGCTGCTCCAGGCTTGCTGCTTGCTGCTCCAGGCTCGCTGCTCCAGGCTTGCTGCTCCAGGCTTGCTGCTCCAGGCTCGCTGCTCCAGGCTTGCTGCTCCAGGCTTGCTGCTCCAGGCTTGCTGCTCCAGGCTTGCTGCTCCAGGCTCGCTGCTCCCGGCTTGCTGCTCCAGGCTTGCTGCTCCAGGCTCGCTGCTCCAGGCTTGCTGCTCCAGGCTTGCTGCTCCAGGCTTGCTGCTCCAGGCTCGATGCTCCAGGCTTGCTGCTCCAGGCTTGCTGCTCCAGGCTCGCTGCTCCATGCTTGCTGCTCCAGGCTTGCTGCTCCAGGCTTGCTGCTCCAGGCTCGCTGCTCCAGGCTCGCTGCTCCATGCTTGCTGCTCCAGGCTTGCTGCTCCAGGCTTGCTGCTCCAGGCTTGCTGCTCCAGGCTCGCTGCTCCCGGCTTGCTGCTCCAGGCTTGCTGCTCCAGGCTCGCTGCTCCAGGCTTGCTGCTCCAGGCTTGCTGCTCCAGGCTTGCTGCTCCAGGCTCGATGCTCCAGGCAGGCTGCTCCAGGCTTGCTGCTCCAGGCTCGCTGCTCCATGCTTGCTGCTCCAGGCTTGCTGCTCCAGGCTTGCTGCTCCAGGCTTGCTGCTCTGCGTGCAGAACTGTGCTTTTAGCTACAAGCATCTACAAGTCTGCACATGCGCGGAGGTCTCGGTCAACAAGTTGCTTCAACTTGAAGCATATGTTTAAATTAAATTTTCTACAGATCGCGTCGAGATAAGGTTATTTCTGGTTTTAAAAGGTAATTAAGATTTCCAATCATGATTGTACAGACATACTATTAATATACATGTTGTACATTTTAGGCATATTAATTTTGTAGAATTTTCGTTGTTATCAATAATGCCTGTGGGATTTTCGGACACTGATAGCTTCTATATTACGTTATAGAAAAGAAAACTTCAAATAAATTATATCAAATCCTCGCTGGTCGCATTGAAACAATTTAGTTCGATTAAGTGTATGTCGATGGAGGAACCTACTCGGTATCTTCTGGAAAATGCAGGAAAATCTGCTTAAATTTTACTGTTGAGCTGGCGACAGAATAGTCAGCGCTGCCTGGCGGCTTGGTAAGATATTAATAAACTTGAAAGCACCCAAAACAGCACGTTATATCCGTCATCTTACGTAATCGGGCTTTGTTTGGCACGAATACTCAGTCTCAGGTGTCAGCTGACAGTTGACATATCCTTCAGGTGATAACTGCACTTCTTTACTTCAACTTAGCTTATCGGTTTGCCATCAGCGCGTTATCACCCGATTTCGCTGCAGTTTCCCAATTCTGCAGCCTGGTGAGATACTAGGTGCCGGTGGAGCCAGCCTCGTGTGTCTACGACTTCACCTAGCTGGTAGAGCTAGGCTAGGAGCTGTGAGCTTAGACTCGTAATTGCTTCGGCTCACCACGGACCGTGCAGGAGCACGGTCGAGCCACCGCGGTAATTAGCAGTGATAACCGAGTAGTTAAATATTATGCGAGTATCGGTGCTAATTAATATAGTCGGCTGGCGTACCTAGCCCCGAACGCTCTACGCTCAGCTGGAGCTTGCCAACTACCGAGTGCTTTGCCCGCCCGTCGAGTCAATAAACACAGAGTTTGATACAGCAGAAAGTTCTTATTAGAAGGTTTTTATGGCGGTGTTGCCCCTGAGAGAGATATGCTGCCCTGTCTCGATTAATAATTTGGGTACCTATATGATGGTTTAAAATACATTTCTTTGTCTAATTTGTCTGGGGCATGACTTCATCCAGTGGTTAATTTGTAAAAAAATAGGAGAGTAAGCCCTCGTAAATTTAAAAAGCCAACTAATTTTCCAAGAACTAGGATTTAGGCTTTGGTGTAAAAAATGAAGTAATTTTTGATTTATTTAGTGGCGGACCTGACCCTGGGTCGCTACCCCCACTTGCACGCTTTCCTAGCGGCATGGTTATCAAAAATATTGACAGTGCGATTATGAACCTGTGCTGTAGGTGTGTACTAACTGAATGGCCTACCTGGACTGCGCGTTTTTATTTATGATACCAGACTTTGTCTATGCCAGTGCAATATTATAAATTCCCAGTAAATATCTCATTCAATAACAAGAAACAATCCACTCAATACCTAGTATTTATTAACTTCATTCTGTCGCATTGCTTTGTCGGCGCTGCACCGCAAAGGGTGGCGGCGCGATAAGAGAATCGTCGATATGAGCACGCCACGCACTAGATATTGAAGAGAATCTACGAATACGCTGAAAGTCAAGCTAACGTAACAGCTCAATCAGACAGAGTATACTGCTTACTGCAGAAAATTTTAAAGATTTAAAAGATTTGTTTGACACAATAAAGATACAAAAATCGGTTATTTTTATTATTTTTTAACCTGATTGCCTGTAATCAATGATAGCCGTCTGGAAAATACAATAAGAGGTGCGTAAGCCGGCTTACCCTCGAAAAAGAGGTGGGTAAGCCGGGCTTACGTGGGCTTACGCCCAAATTAACCACTGACTTCATCCACTTAAAATTACAAAATAAATTCGCTGTTGGGCGATTGCCTGATTTCGAGGTTTTTTACCCTTCAAGACCATGTAGAAATCCAGAGAAATGCTTCTAATGCAATTAGATTACAGGACGGGTATCCTGCATGCGTCTTATGCATGCAGGATGCCTCAAGATTTTATAGACATGGACGAGGAAATGGGTAATTTCACCGTAGTCAATTTTGTAGCAAATGCATGCTAACTATAGCTCTTATTAGAGCCCAACATATATACCTTCTCCATGGCGATATACAGAAGTGTCATGATAAGGACCGTAAAGCTTATTGAAAGTTAGCAGTGTTCTTCAAGGAGGGATGTACACATGGTCGAACCCCTTAGAATAGAATTAAATTCTGTAGAAGAAAAAGTGGTATTCCTGAACTTATTTCGGGGTCATTAAGTAATAGCCTACACTCTTGGAGTTACAGAAAGTAAGTTTAAAGGCAATTGACTCCATAATAACATGGCGGCTAGAAAAATACTATGGTACCTCATTTAAATCTTGCTAAAACATGCATTATTTTACGATAGAGCCTAAAAGTAAATCAAAGTATTGTGCATAATTTTCTGCTGCAATTTTTGAAGTATTCTAATAGAAATATTCAAGTGATCGACTTGAAATTAGCAGTAAATACCAGTTAAAAAGTGCCTTACCTTTCTAGACAAAGACGTGTGGTGAAAATGGCGTGGGCGTTTCAAATATGTGCAGCCTCGATTTTCACATTTGCGCCTTTACGCCAACAGAATTCGAACAAATATATTTAGTATTTGATTCAATTCAAATAAACATGGCCAACAATGGAAAAAGTGTGGAATTCGAATCCACCGCCGTCTTAACAGCGGCTACATCGAACAGCTGCTTCGAACATGGAAAATCGATACTCCGAACAGCTGATTGTGATTTCGTTCGGCGGTCCGGCGAAGTCAAACAAACCGCACAGCGCACATTGTTTTGATTTTGAAGCAGCCGAAATTATTGAGATGGACATCGACAGATCTCTTGAGCCAACTCACGTCGTTGATTTTAAATCGCATATAAATTGCATCGAATTTTCTCCCTTTGAATGGTCTAACAATCTGATTTGTGTTTCCGTGGACAAGGAGATTTCGGTTGGACTTGTCAAATTTCAGGTTAGTTAATACAAACTTAATGGCCAAATGCAATCTATGATCCCATACCAATCCATGACCATTTACTGCTTCCACTTCACAATTTGTTCCTGAACTTATTTTGACTGTCACTGACAGGAGGAAAATGTAGATCAAGAAGAAGAATTGGAGTTTCACCTTCTGCGCGAGTTCCACCAAGGCTGTCTAGTCGAAGCGTTAGCATGGAGTCCCGAAACGTCGCTGGGCGTCCTACCGAAAGTAGTCAAGTTTGCTGCTGTGAGGAGTGACTTTGACATTCACGTGATCTGCAGCGATCTCGCCAAAAACGACATTGTGCACGTGCTGAGCGGACACAAGTCTTACGTGAACGCGATCGCCTTCGATCCCAACACGACGACGCTAGCCTCGGGGGGCGATGACCACACCGTCAGACTTTGGGAGAACGATACCTGCTTTAAGAAGATTCTCGTTCAAGCACCAGGCAAGTACATTCCATCGGAGACAGCGCAGCTCATGTACTATCGGACTAAGCCACAAATCTCGCAAAAAAATTTCCTCACGTAGAGTAATCCTGATCTTAATTGACCTGACTAACTGAGCTATATGATGGGGAGTGACTTGATGTTACATGTTTGATTGATTACATGTAAAGTGCATCTCACTCTGTCTTGCAAGAAGCAAGTAGCAATATTCATACCTCCATTAACTACAGTGTGATTTAAAAACTAAGAATGTAGGTATGTGTATTCTCACAGATCCAAATCACCTAATGTGACCATAAAGATTTCCTAATGGTCAAGAACTCAATGAATGAACCAATGCAAACCACTGAAACCGATTCATTCAACAATCTCTAGTAATTGGCTATCAGCAAACTCACAACCCACAGCGTGCAAAGACAAATACTGAATGTAGCTTGACATGGTCTTGCTATGCAACTAGCATTACTGATACTGTGCAGGTGCACACAACGGATTCTTGCCGTTTGCTTCGTACCAACTCCGGCCGGTAAGACATGTAACGCGACGCTACCGATTGCAGTGGTCTCGCTGTGCTGGCACCGCAACGAGCCCGGAAAGCTGCTCTTCGGGTGCCTGGACGGCTCGGTGCGGCAACTGGACACGCTCAGCGGGCGGGTGCTGGTCACGCTGGCCACCTTCGAGCTGCCGCTCACCGACATGCACTGGGCGCCGAGCAACAGCAACGTCGTGGCCGCCACCGCCGGCACGCACCTCGTGCTCTGGGACATCAAGCGGCCGAGGTAGGCGTGGCTCTTTCAGCCCAGGAGACGCAAGTTAATGTTTGTATAGGTTATTGAATGCTAAGTAACACACTCAAACTATTCCCGACGTTTCGCAAAGCTGTGCTGCGGCTGCTTTATCAACGGTCTAAACTCGACTGCCAAATAGCAACAAATCGAAACAAATTAACCAACAATAATCTAAGCCTCCTAATGCTTCGTTTACTGTTTCGCTTTGCGAGCGTTGTGAGCGTTGCGCTGTGAGCTTTACTAGCGCTGGGTTGTTTATAGTGGAGCGTTGCGCCGCGCGCGCTGTGAGCGTTGAAGTTAATAGATTGACAGCTTGACGTTTAGTAGACGTCTAGCAAAATGTACAAAGAGAAAGATTCTGGCTCTGAAAGTAATGAAGGATGCTATCACTTAGCAGAAACGGTTCCACGTGCGAGTTATATTATATTTGAAACACGTCGCCAACCGGCCAACAGGGATTCTATCACAACCTGATCCAGGAAATGAGGTTAGGTGACAGCGAACAATATTTCAGTTTTCAGTTTTCATTGAATGTGTTCAGAAGTTCGATGCTCTCCTATATTTCGTTGCGCCATAAATCACAAAAATTACAGTGTTTGCGAAACTTTCCACAGCTAGCTTAATACTCGGAATCACGGTCGGATTTAATCGAGGTGGAGCGCGGAGCCCGCTCAAAACACAGCGCAACGCTCACAACGCTCGGAAATGTTGAACCGGATTCAACATTTCTGGCGCAGCGATCGCAGCGATCGTAACGCTCGCTACTCTCCGACCTTGGGCTCTGATTGGAGAACGCTCACAGCGCAACGCTCACAACGCTCGCAAAGCGAAACAGTAAACGAGGCATAAATGTAAATGTTTGCACCGGGTCTTTTTATGGACCTACATGAGAATACTGCCAAATGTCGTACGGTTTCAATATGGGAAACTCGCTGCAAAATCGAATGACAAAGGACCTGGCAGCAGAGTTAGAAGGTAAATTAAACAAATGCAGTTATCACCTGCAAAGATACACTTTTAAATGTCAACTGTCAGTTGATGTTGGGGATTGAGCATCAGTAGCAAACAAAGCCGCCTAAATATTACGTAAGGAACGTTGTTTTAAGTTGTACTACCTAGGCAGTGGTACAGCCAAATCAGCGGCGCTGATGATTCTGTCGTTATTTCAACGATATTTTGACAGAGTTTCCCACGTTGTTATTGAACTTAACTGGCAACTCAGCCCCGAGTGCATGTAGTGTTAAGCGCGAGCGTGAATCGAGTGGCGATGCCGGTGTCGGTAATCCTGTGACCGTGTGCCCGGCAGCGTGAAGGAGAACCTGCGCGTGCTGTACGGCTCATCGGCAACCCGGCTCCGCGTTTGCCCGACCAACCACCAGGTGGTCGCCACCGTCGGCGAGCCCAAGCACGAGCTCAAGGTGACGCATCTGCAGGCCAAGTCACCGCTGCTCGCCACCGCATGTCCGGTCAGTTTCCGCTGTTTCATTCTGCTTGCCACACTTTCTCCACATGTTTGCATGATTGTGTATAGTATTTGCAAAAACAGTTCTTTTATGTGTTGTGAGTTTTTGCGCTGAGTCAGGTGATTGATGGGTGACCATCATGCACATGATCAGTTCTGTTTGGGAGAGAGGTTGTAGGGTTTGAAGTTAGTACGACAACTTCACTCGCCTTGCTTGTCAACCTCTCGACAGCACGGATTAGCGGAGGAATCCTGTCGTTCGAGTTGTACCGTCCTTCGGAAGGGACGTAAAGCCGGTGGTCCCCTCGGTGCTTTTCGACAGGAGTAGGTTACGTGCCGGCACCGGGTTTCCCCTCCTCCCTTCTAGCCATGGGTTAGGTTCATCGTCACCCTTTCATTCACCGATGCCCAGGCCAAAGGACCTATTGTCAAAACAGTGCGTCGTGAAACACCAATAATCAATCAATCATCACGAAACGAAGGCGCGCGAGACGATGATACCCTGACGTGAATCTGACGGCGACGCTTGCTGTTGCAGATCTACGGCGGACTCAGCTGGCACCACAAGTTGCCCTACGTTTGCGTCGGCATCGACAGGAAGCTGTGCCTCTGGAAGGTCGGCACTAAGTAGCCCACCTTCGGCACAGATAGCCCGGTACTCTTTGTCAACTGACGATTCTGTCCTATGTCGGCCGAGTTTCCTGCAAGGAAGATATTCAGTTCTATATTTGGTAGACATGACATGTGTCTAGTATCAATTTACTGTAGGCAAGTCGTCTGCTCACCACTTTTCTTGTTCCCATTAAGTTATTGTTTACTTTAGTCTTGTACTTGTCTCTTGAAACCAATAAAGCAATATCTTTTTTACGTGTAAGCACACAGCAATTGATTTAGGTGAGTTAGGTTAGAGTGCATGGCCTGCCTTACCGAACATATTACATTTGCAAACTCAAACATCGGCATTTAATGTTGCATAGAACGTAGATTGTGCTTTAAAAAAACTTGCAAATCAGGGTTTGCCTTAGGGCCGGTATTACAACTTTTGTCAACTCTGGGTTAAGCATTTAACCCCTAGAAACAAATGAATTCCACTGCATCCCATTGGCCGTTGCCATAACAAATAACTTAACTCCCACTTTAACCTGGAGTTGGCAAAATTGTAAAATCGGGTCTTAGGCATATTGAAGACTTCACTTGATTTGCTAGATTGTTAAGATGATCTGCTAACATGCTGGAAGTTGAAATCCCAAGGCTGGTAAGTATTTACTTTTTCTGGTCCAGCCAAATTGCTAACTGTTTAGGTTCAGATAAGGTCAATGTTATTACGAAAAAAGAACATAATGCAAATCAACATTAAAATATAATATATTTCAATTTCACTATCAAAGAAATAAGATGCAATTAAAATTAACACTTGCTGACACCAAAATAACATTCATTGTATTCAAGAAATAAAATGAATAAAAACAAAGGGGCAGGTTTTAAGACATAAAGCTCACTTTTTAGAAAAGAGGCCGTTGGACTTCCACATTGCTAGTTTGGTCTAAGACCTGCTGGTTTTCATGAAGAATAATTTCACAATCAAGATGTTTGCAAATGGCAAGTGCAACCATTTACGACATTGAACGCAGCAACTGCCCATTTCAAGTGCAGTGAGTGTTGCGTCAATATCAGGACACATTTGTTGGGAAATTGAATTTGTTGTGTACCCAGCTTGGAACAATTCCCTACTCAACACAACTAACTCTATTTCTAATTTCTATTAGTTAAAACGGTGTAAAATCTACATGAACACCACATTCAACCACACTTAGTGCATACAAATTAAAAAGTAAAAACTACAGTTATGCAAATATCACAGTTTGTGCTGGCACGAATCACACGAATCCCACTTTGTGCCCGTTAAAATCGTAGCAACATTTTCCCTCACCCTCCGCCGACGAAACGCGATCACGCGGAAACCTTTCATTATCTCAGCGACCGAGACAAGAATCTCATCAAAATGTAGGACGGACAAACATACACCTTCGCCACTCACCATAATGTCTTTCCACGGCTAGAATGCCCCTTTCATAATCTCTCCGAGGACTCCACAAGACTTCTTGGAACAGTTTGCAACGGTCAAATGATTGGCCCAGGTAGCCACCATCCCAATCCAAATTCCAACAATTTAAAACCTAACCTTGTTTCGATACCCGTACATAACCCCATCCCAACGGCTCCCAACCATCATCGAGTGACAAAACCACATCGAACCCAACGCAAAAATCCCCGCCTACCCCTCAACTCGGCGGCAGTCCCCAAACCGGCGGCGCCTCCTCCCCCCTCTCCTTCCCCCGCCGCTGCCCCACCTGGCCCGCCTTCCTGCCGCCCCTCCGCCCCCCCTCCTCGTCGCGCCACCCCACCCGCCGCGGACTCGCCTCCCCCTCCCCGTCCACCCTGTCGCTCCGCCAATTCGTCGCCGCCGCCGCCGCCGCCGTTGGCGACCGCCAGGACCCGGCGCCGGCCGTCGAACGCAGCGGCTTCCACGCCGGCTTCTCCGGCGAACGCTTGCGCAGCGACTCGATCCACCCGACGGGGGCGGGGGCAGTGGGGGCGGGGGCGGGGCTCTTGACCAGGGCGGCGGGGGCGAAGGCGAAGCGCGGCGGGTAGTAGGGAGCGAACACCGGCTCGTCGGCAGCGCACTGCATCGCCAGCCACGTGTGCGGGAGCAGGTTCGGGAAGCGCGACGTCCAGTACGAGACAAACGCTTCGGGCGTCGAGCCGAGGATGAGGCGGACGCGATCCGACTGCTCCCGGTAGTGGTGCTTCTTGTTGCGCAGCGCACGGAGCAGGTCGCGCACAGAGTCGCCGCGGTAGTTGCGGTAGCTGCGGGTCAGGCGTCAAGATATCGTCAGTCTTTTACTTGGTTACGGCTCGTTGAGACGGGGAACGTGGAGTGGTGTCGATGATTGGAGATTGAGGGAGAGTAGAGAGCTATGGAAGGAATTAGTAGAAGATGGAGGAAAGCAATGAACAAGAACAGGAAGATGAAGACTGGACTGGAGTGGCCACTTGGTTGTACCACCTGTGGCCCTAGATTTCGGTGGATTAGCGAACACCTTGACTCAACGGACATTTGGAAATAAGGAAAAGATATGATTATTAAGACACGAGTCTCCTCCTAATCGAAGCACGTTACTTTCCAGAAGAACTATTTCACTGGCTAATGAATGCCGAGTCCCTAAAACTCAAAAATTTTCCCAACGTTTCGCGAAGCTGTGCTGCCTGCGTTTATCAACGGTCGTAACTCAAGTCTACACTCAATTATAAACGCGAGTTTAGACCGTTGATAAACGCAGGCCGCACAGCTTTCAAGTTTCAGATGTGGACTAAGGATTCACTACCCAGTTAAACAGTTTTCTGAAAAGGTTGTCAGCCTTTTTTATGGACGGTGACGATGGGAACCTCTCGACAGCACGGATTAGCGGAGGAATCCTGTCGTTCGAGTTGTACCGTCCTTCGGAAGGGACGTAAAGCCGGTGGTCCCCTCGGTGCTTTTCGACAGGAGTAGGCTACGTGCCGGCACCGGGTTTCCCTCCTCCCTTCTAGCCATAGGTTAGGTACATCATCAACCTTTCATTCACCGACGCCGTTAGACCAGTGCCACAGGGCCAGTTGTCAAAACAGTGCGTCGTTAAACACCAATAATTAATTAATTAGGGAAAGGAGGGGAATCGGTACGAGGGATCGGGAGGCTAGCAAGTGCCGAGCAATCAATGAAATGGATCTAACCGACGGAGGTCTGCGGCGAGCTCTGCGTCGATGAGCGCGCGCCAGTCTTCACCCAGCACCTCCTCCGCCCCGGACTCGAGGCTTGCCAGCGCCGCCGACGTCGGGTCATCTCGTTCAACGCGGTCGCTCACGTCCTGGAAACCAACGCAGCGCATTACGAAGGCTGTAGAACGTGGCGTAGGCTGGAGAACGTAACGAAGGGAACTATCGGCTGACAAAGAGCTGGTTGCAAACCCAGCCGACCGGCTAGGTGAAGTTGAACTACGCAACTTGTTAACAAGTTAACAGGGTGACGTTGAAGCCTAGGTTATGTGGGAGCTAAATATTTGAATCAAATGTCCGCTTCAATGATAAAAAGTCCAAGTGACACGGCCTTGAAAGCTAAGCTAAATGAATCTTTATTAGATAAATAATTGTATATTCTTGACGAGTCTTTTTTTTAGTTTTTTACTATCTTAGACGCATCGTTCCATGTCTGACCTGTTCACATAACTGACCGTACTTCACCGTTGCAACGGGAACAAATGTGTTTCTCTTTTATATGCCAACTGTCAGTTGCTGCTTGAGATTGAGCATCAGTGTCAAACAAAGCCTCCTAAATATTACGTAAGTTGTCAAGATGGCATGTGGCAGGTAATAACTACACTTGTTTACGTGAACTACTAACTTTTCTGCCAGGTCTGCCACCACCAACAGCATGCTTTCTTGCCCAATTTTGCCTGAGTTTCCCATATTATTGAATAGTAATCGTTGGATGCAAATACAATGAGAATCCCATAAACAACAGAAAGACATTTGCTGGCAGAGGTCAGGGGCGGATCTAGACACCAGTCATGGGGGGGGCGATTAAGCTGACATCGGGGGGGGGGGGGGGGGGGGGGGGGCACAGCCCCCCGAAAAATTGCGACGTCAAGGTATCTCAATGAAACAAATCTACGCGTTTCAGGCAATTCATAGGCACAAAAGTTAGGACCAAAGATATTCATGTTTGAATGGTTATTACGTTTTTTGAAGAAAGTTTTTCTACTAAACTATATTGTAATGTAGTTTAATGCAATTTCTTTCTCCATTAAAAATCAAATCTACAAATTTCAGCCAAACTATAGATAAAATTTTAAGATGCATTCAGGGATGAGGAGTTTACCAGGGGGGAGTTTACCGCCCCCCCCCTGGATCCGCCACTGGCAGAGGTTATGTGTACTGTGCTGTGAGCTTTGCTGTGAGGTTATGTTGACAATACGGGTGAACTTTTCCCCGATAGCAGCACCTGTTAGCTAGTTGGTCGTTGGTTGTAGGTCGTTGTTCGTTGTTCGTTGGACGGGCGTACCTGCAGGAAGCCGAGGACGCGTGCCGAGTCCCAGAACAGCGGGTGTTTGAGGACGTCGTCGGCTGCGGGCCGATCGCGCGGCCGTTGTCTGATCATCGCCTCGACCAGGCTCGCGGACAGCGCAGACGAGTCTCCCTCAAGGTCGCCCAGTCTGGAACCACGTTCGTGTTTGTTTGTCGGTTGCGTGACGGCATCTGCCACTAAGTTTCTTCGTTCAACTCGATACTAGGAATCAGCGAATATAATCGGATTTGATATTTTGAATTGGTTCGTCATGATTTGACTGTTTAAAACTGTTCGATACACCTTTTCCATTCAATCAAAATGACATCATGATAGCCACTCGCTAAAGCCAGGCAAACTCACAGAGTGAAATCTTGCCGAGTAAATTTTGTGCTGTGATTTCCCCATCTTCCTTTGTTATTTAGCAGACCTAATTAATATTTCTTTTCCAAGCCGTAGCACATCCAGTGGGAATATGACGTGATTTTTCTCCGAGTGGAATCGGTCGGTTGGTGTGTTGACGTCGAGGAGGATCAACTTAGGTTATTGTTGGTTCATTTGTTCAATTTGTAGCTGCCGATTTGGCACTCGTTGAGAACCTTGGCCTCGGGGTTTGATCAGCTTTCGCCAGATCGAAAGCCGAATGCCTGAATCTTTAAGTCTCTAGGCACAAGTTCAAGTTGCAGCGACTTCCATTTACTACATAATTGTTTGAAATCTAGCGGCCGATTACCTTTTAAATTAAAAATAAATAAAAAAAAGTTAAAGATGCAATCACGTAGAGCACGGGTCTCCGCTGCTAGTTAAGTTAAGTTAAAAGCTAAGCTGAGCTAAGAATAGGAAAAATCCCGAGTGTTTTCAGAAAGTAATAAGGTAAAGGCAACAACGAGCGTGCAGCGGTCAAGAAGAGGTCACCTGGGGTCTCCGCCGATGATGTTGGCCTGCCTTCGTAACGCGTCGCCGAAAGGGTGCTTGCCGCCCGACAGCACGTAGTAGAACACGCAGCCCAGCGAGAAAACGTCCACCGCGCAAGTCTGCAAGCATGTCTTAAGATTCACTCAACGAGCCGGCTGTTCACCTCCGGTTGTGTCCATTAAAGGCCCATTCACAACCAACTTAGCCGTAGCCGATTGCGTAAACGTAAACTTAATGAAAACGTGCACGCACAAAACAAGTGACGTAGCCATAATAAACACGCCCATCAGATGGCCTCTGAACTGACGCCATTTTTCCAGCTTGTTTCCATCGCTAATTACATCAAAAGTATTTAGAAAATATGTTTCTAGGTTTGTATATTATAAGCAATAAGTTTCTAATTTGTAAAATGCAAAAACTCAGACAAAGTAAGCTTATGTTTACAAATCTGTATCAACTTTCAAATAAAACTTAAGAGCTAAACGTCGTACAAATATCGAATCTGTACGTTAACCGCGTCTTAACGGTGCCGATGTTTCAAACGCTGGATGTTAATCGCGAGTCACCGGCGCCGAGCTTACCGTCCGGCCTGCGCCGTCCATCATCTCCGGCGCGATCCAGCCGTCGGTGCCGGTGGCGCCCGAACGCCGCGAGAAGGAGACGCGGCCGCGCTGCAGCTTCTTGCACAGCCCAAAGTCGGAGATCATGGCGCGGATCCCGCCGCCGCCGCCGCCGCCGCCGCCGCCGCCGCCGCCGCCGCCGCCGGAAGAAAGCAGCACGTTGTGCGGCTTCACGTCGCGGTGGACTGAGTGGCAAGCAACGACCACCCACTGTTACTACGGAAGCCCCTCAACCCATCGTATCCTAGATTCTTAGCTCATCCCATTCTCGACCCATTGTATTCGCAAGTCAAAGCATTCTTAGCTTATAGCAGGCTTGACCCTATTTCATCACTTTCCTAACCCATCGTATTCTCGACTCATCGTATTCGCAAGTCATCGTATTCTTAACCCATAGCAGGCTTGACCCTATTTCATCACTTTCCTAACCCATCGTATTCTCGACTCATCGTATTCGCAAGTCATCGTATTCTTAACCCATAGCAGGCTTGACTCTATTTCATCACTTTCCTAACCCATCGTATTCTCGACTCATCGTATTCGCAAGTCATCGTATTCTTAACCCATAGCAGGCTTGACCCTATTTCATCACTTTCCTAACCCATCGTATTCTCGACTCATCGTATTCGCAAGTCATCGTATTCTTAACCCATAGCAGGCTTGACCCTATTTCATCACTTTCCTAACCCATCGTATTCTCGACTCATCGTATTCGCAAGTCATCGTATTCTTAACCCATAGCAGGCTTGACCCTATTTCATCACTTTCCTAACCCATCGTATTCTCGACTCATCGTATTCGCAAGTCATCGTATTCTTAACCCATAGCAGGCTTGACCCTATTTCATCACTTTCCTAACCCATCGTATTCTCGACTCATCGTATTCGCAAGTCATCGTATTCTTAACCCATAGCAGGCTTGACCCTATTTCATCACTTTCCTAACCCATCGTATTCTCGACTCATCGTATTCGCAAGTCATCGTATTCTTAACCCATAGCAGGCTTGACCCTATTTCATCACTTTCCTAACCCATCGTATTCTCGACTCATCGTATTCGCAAGTCATCGTATTCTTAACCCATAGCAGGCTTGACCCTATTTCATCACTTTCCTAACCCATCGTATTCTCGACTCATCGTATTCGCAAGTCATCGTATTCTTAACTCATAGCAGGCTTGACTCTATTTCATCACTTTCCTAACCCATCGTATTCTCGACTCATCGTATTCGCAAGTCATCGTATTCTTAACCCATAGCAGGCTTGACCCTATTTCATCACTTTCCTAACCCATCGTATTCTCGACTCACTGTATTCGCAAGTCATCGTATTCTTAACCCATAGCAGGCTTGACCCTATTTCATCACTTTCCTAACCCATCGTATTCTCGACTCATCGTATTCGCAAGTCATCGTATTCTTAACCCATAGCAGGCTTGACCCTATTTCATCACTTTCCTAACCCATCGTATTCTCGACTCATCGTATTCGCAAGTCATCGTATTCTTAACCCATAGCAGGCTTGACCCTATTTCATCACTTTCCTAACCCATCGTATTCTCGACTCATCGTATTCGCAAGTCATCGTATTCTTAACCCATAGCAGGCTTGACCTTATTTCATCACTTTCCTAACCCATCGTATTCTCGACTCATCGTATTCTCCACCCACAGCAAGTGCTTTGGGTTGCGAATACGATGGGTGGGAAGGCTGCCATCATTAGTTATTACGTTCTGTTAGAAATATTGCTTCTCTGCGGTGGCGGGCTATCGAGACCGGTCTCACAAACACGGAAAGCTACCCCTAAATGATCGCTAGCGGTCGTTTGTGGTTCACAGCTTTTAGTGCAGGAGGGTCGGAAAGAAGAAAGTAATGCACACAACTCGAATGTTTGGTGAAAGTCACGGTGTGGTGGTAATTTAATGTTCGGAGACGGCTGACGCAGAAATCGGTGCGATTAGCAGAGCGGACACAGAGACCGGTGACACAGAGAGTTGATACTTTGTTACGAATAACTTATTGATGAGCGTAGCGAGCAAAGCGAAATCTTCTATTTCACTTAATGTGTATGTTTTTTTTTTTTTTTTTTTTTTTTATCGCGCTCTACAGGCCCAACGGCGGCTACGATTTTTTGGATGAGCGTAGCGAGCGAAGCGAGCAAAGCGAAGACTTCAATTTGACCACCCGTAGAAAAAAAGTCCATGTGTTTGTTATTGTTATTGTTATTGTTTTTGTTTTTGTTTGTTTTTTTTTGTTTTTTGTGTTTGTTCGTGCTCTACCGTCCAAACGGCTGATCCGATTTTGATGAAATTTTTAGTGTACCTGAATTTGTTTTGAACTTAGACCCCTTGCGTTTTTCAGCTTGATAGCTTTAGAACTTTTCTCAAAAATCCAAATTTACGAAAATTTTCAGATTTTTCGCCATAATTTCGCTGTTTGTTTTTACCCTACTAGCTAAAATACCAAGCCGAAATTGATGAAATTTGCAGAATAGCTTTTGTATACCGTATACACTATACTGGTTAACCAAGAAATATGTTTTATATGTTTTTAATACGTTTTTTAATCGTATTTTTCGATTAAATTTTCAAGTTTTTCGCCGTTTAGCATTTCTAAGCTGTAATTACCCTTGCTTTTTCTTCAACAAACGTTACAAATATGTTGAACGTAGTGAGATGTACCGTTATAACAGTTTTCCTGCGATTTGAAATGGTTTTTATATGAAAATTATCGAAAACTCCATCTGTCGTCTAGGCTGGACAAAGTTTGACAGCTAGGTTCTGATTTTGTTTGGCCGAAAATTAATTGCCTCTGGATTCGATCGGCTTTCACCAGAGGTAATTGTAACAATGCTTGAATCTTTGAATCTCTGTACAAATTCAAGTTGCAGTGAATTCATCATTCTACGTATTAGCTTGATAGCTTTAAAACTTTTCTCAAAAATCCAAATTTACAAAAATTTACAGATTTAACAGAAAAAAAAGTTATGATAAGGTGATGTGGAAATTCGGCAAAAGAATCAAGACGTGTGTGGATTTATTCGCTTCCAAGAATCCTTTACTTAGCTTACATGCCAAAATTATTAATCAAATTTGATGAACTTTGGAAGATCAAAATCTGGGCTGGTGTACACTATACTGTATACACTATATGGTATATACTGGTATACAAAGAAATACGCTCATCCAACAACGCTTCCACAGGTAGCGTTCGGCGAAGCCCTAGTAAAAATTTCAGGAAACCGTATTTTGTTCTCAACTTAGACCCCCTGCTTTTTTCAGCAAAGTCAGGGTAAATGTTTCTAAATAAATTTTCAAAACTTTTCTTATTTCTTACAGCCAAAAGCTATTTATATAATCTCACCAAACTTAAGAAACATATTAAGCAAATCGATATGAAGCTGTGCTGAAGTTTTTGGATCTATATCGTATCTTGTGCGCTTTTATTCGCATTTTGTTCCGACAATTTTTTATGTTTCTTAACTATTTATCCGTCGAGATCCAAGTGGAAGGTTTAGGTGCGATTACCTTCATATTCTTGTAGGTCTTAAATCTTATCCTCAAGCGCTTAATAAGTACGCTCATCTACAACGCGGTTAGATTGAGCGTTCCCGAAGCCCTAGTAAAATAGTAATCAATGCGTGCGTAAGTATTTTGTGAATGCGCTTACGTGCCCGAGTCCTAGACATTCTACGTTAACGCCGTGAGTTGTTTGTGCCGACTCTCGGCTGAATACTGACCGATGTCCAGCGAATGCAGGTGCGCCAACCCGGCGGTGCTCTGGCGGAGGATGTCGACGGGAGAGGCGGCCGCGTCGCACGCAAACCGTCCCTCGACGAAGTCTTGCAGCGTGGCGTCGCAGAGCTCCAACGCGATGTAGCGGAACTGCTTGTCCTGCAACGCGGGCCGGATTCACGCAAGTCTCCTCACCGCTAGCCACGACATGGGAATCTCTTGCGACGTTACGTCGTCCAATCCATCTCGTTGACTCATCGGTACAAATCCTACCACTTAATTATATAGGTTATGCAAATTATACTGTCAATCATAGTCCTGTTTCTATCTCTATGGACTCAATAACTCAAGTTTGCTTCATATACATAGGAAAATTGGTTGTAAATGTTTAGCAAGAAATCCTTGTTCAACATTTTTGGAGAGGATATATTGTTTCCGATAATAAATATATCTATTATCCAGCGTGCATTCAACAAGAAATAACAGTTTGTTTTGCTACCTTAATAATCGATACAAACTTGTAGCATCATATTTATCATTACAAACGTAATATCCATTCCAGAATTGTATACCTGCCTTTAGTCACAGTTGGATATTTCACCTTGAAGGGTGTAAAAGCATTATTACATTTTCAAACACAGACAACTGACTTTCAAAATAATATTAAGTTTATATGAGTTGTTGCAATCCATGGAGATGGAAACAGGACTGTAAATGAACTTAGAAGGCACTGAATCTAGTGGCGCTATGCTGCAATCACACACCAACAACTCGACTAACCCCGATTATAACGTGGCTCCATGGAGATGGAAACAGGACTGTAAATGAACTTAGAAGGCACTGAATCTATTGACGCTATGCTGCAATCACACGCCAACAACTCGACTAACCCCGATTATAACGTGGCTCCATGGAGATGGAAACAGGACTGTAAATGAACATAGAAGGTGGTGAATCTAGTGACGCTATGCTGCAATCACACACCAACAACTCGACTAACCCCGAAACGGCTTTGTGTCATTGTCGAGTCTTCGCAACGAACCTGCTCGGTGCAGAAGTAGCGCACGACATTGGGATGCTGGTCAGACTCGCGCAGCAGGTCGACTTCCCGGTCGGCGAACGAGAAGCACTCGGGCAGCAGTCGCTTGACGGCCACCGCCCGGCTGTCAAACTCCCCGCTGCCGCCCCCGGAAACAAGCAGCCATCTCACGCGGCGGTCTAACCGTACTTCTTACCCTCTCTTGTCTGCACACGAGTTTTTATTTATTTGTTTCATAACTTAGTTAGTACAAATATATGGCAATGGTTAGTTAAAAATATCCTTTTCAATAGATAGACATTACACCAGCTGTGAATACAGTGTGTTGTCAAACACCAGCAACCAATACCGCCACGCGTCTCACCGGTAGACGAAGGTTCCCTCGCAGCCCTTGCCGAGCACGTGGTCCAGCGAGAAGGAGATCTTTCCGACGCGAACGCGGCCCCCGCCGAGGTCCTCCGTCTGCGCGGTCGCGTCGCCGCCACGGCCGCCCGTCGAGCTCGAACGCGAGCCCTGCGACAGCTGGCGGAACTCGCGGACCTGCCGACAAACGACAAGACGTTGGGTTTGCGGCGGCGCCGTCGGGATCTGGGAGGGTGGCGGCGCGATTTGGGCATCCACTTATCAATTGTTTTCAATTATGTGATAATGTTTGTTGTTAGACACGAAATATCCGTTCGGAAATTTGTATCCGTGCCGGGATTTGAGCCGAGATCTTTCACCTGTCCGGGGTTAAGCATTATCCAGTTATGCTACATAGAAAGCTAACCGTGGAATCAATATTAAGTTTATTTGAGTTGTTGGGTTCCATGCAACGAGTATTAGCATTTAGGTTTGAATCACTTGTGTAATAATGTTCTCCATAAAGAACCAAATAATTTGCTATCTACATTTTATTTCACTTGTGTCAGTTTGAAAATTTAAAAATATTCTATTCCTAAAAACATCTGACTATTTCACAGATAAATATGATGTCATAGTAACAGTGTTGCCATGGTTTCCATGAGAATACAGGCTTCCTTCTAACATCACTAATTTCACTAAAATTTTCATTTTCTAGCTCTGCAGAATTCGGTGAGTTACGGCTCATGTTCCTTATACTTCCAATGGAGACAAAAGCCGATATTTTCCCAACTCCGCAGAATCAGAAACTGAAAAAGTTAGTAAATAGGGGCCCTGGTAGGTAAAACAAATCAACATGAAAAGTGACATCATCACACCTGAATTCCAACTAAATATCTCCAATCAAACGACATATCGAAGTGACTGTCGAAGTCGACAGAGCTGCAGGAAGCTGCACGTATGTATGAGCAAGCGACGCAACGCTGAATGCGCTTTCAGTCATCTGACCTGTCTGTGCAGGTAGAAGAGCATGGCGAAGATGAAAGCCACGGCGACCGACAACGTCGCTTTCAGCGCCTTGTTCTCCTGCCGCGACGCCCACGCCTTGCCGCTGCGCCATGCCAGCACGGCCAGCTCCCTGGAAACACAACCGCACTTTGTCGCAAAAACGTTGCCTCCATAGAACTATTCCACTTGGAGACAAATGACGTTGGTTACCCACTGGCCGTACAACCAGTTTGAAAAAAATATTAATTATCTCTGCTAAATAACAAAGGAAGACAGGGAAATAACAACCTGAATTGCTCTGCCTGGCTTTAGCAAGTGGGTATCATGACGTCTATCATTGATAGAATTTTGATTGATTGGAATAGGTGTATTGCCAACATTGCTTTATTTTCTGATACAATTATTTATAATAATAGACCTATTCCATTCAAATACCCTTTTAGAGAAACCTTTTGGGTTTAGATTTCTCTATCTTCTATGGTTGAAACTTGAAAGGTTTTACAAAGAATATTATTGACTCTGCTTATTCAACCAAGGAAGACAGGGAAATCACAAGCCAACTGGCTTTTCTTAGCGGGTGTCTGACCGCGTCACGTTGCTTGCATGGAATCGGTGTATCGACTCTGCTTATTCAACCAAGGAAGACAGGGAAATCACAAGCCAACTGGCTTTTCTTAGCGGGTGTCTGACCGCGTCACGTTGCTTGAATGGAATCGGTGTATCGACTCTGCTTATTCAACCAAGGAAGACAGGGAAATCACAAGCCAACTGGCTTTTCTTAGCGGGTGTCTGACCGCGTCACGTTGCTTGAATGGAATCGGTGTATCGACTCTGCTTATTCAACCAAGAAAGACAGGGAAATAACAAGCCAACTGGCTTTTCTTAGCGGGTGTCTGACCGCGTCACGTTGCTTGAATGGAATCGGTGTATCGACTCTGCTTATTCAACCAAGGAAGACAGGGAAATCACAAGCCAACTGGCTTTTCTTAGCGGGTTTTTGACCTAAATTTGCTTTTCAGAATGGAATACGTCTATTATTATAAAAAATTTTATCCGAGACCGAAAATAAGACGAATGTTGATAAAAATTGATATCCCGAAAATTGCTCACCGTGACAAGATGAACGTAAGATTTCCGTCAAGGACTCTGCTCCAATCTCCGCCCGCCCGGTCGTCCTCTCCCGTCTGCGTGTCCGCGTCTGCCGACTTCGGGCGCGGCCGAACGGACAGGATGAACTCGGCGCTGGACGCCGTCCGCGCGACGCCGGCTTCCACTCGCGCGGCGTCGCGGTCCGTTTGCGACACGTTCGTATCGAGCAGCACGAAGTTGTTTGCGTCGGGCACGATCGTGTCCGAACGGCCGGAGATGCGCAGACGGGTGGCGCTGTACTCGGGGACGTTGTAGTGGCCTGGCGCAAACAAGCAAACAAAGTCAGCAAAGTTATTAATTTATTTATCCTGTTTGTAATTTAAATAATGGAACATTGTCCAACCAGATCATAGTTCATTTGTTAATTTGTTTGATTTTAGGTCAAATCAGTGTTTGTATCACTTTCTCAGTTCCTTATTCTGCGGAGTCGGGTGAATTTCAGCGTTTGTTTCCCAACCTTCCTTTGCAAACAAAAGCCAAAATCTCCCCAATTTGACAGAATTAGAAACTGAGAAAGTCAGTGACAAGATGCCCTGGGACTTGCGTTAAAGCCCTTGACAACAGCTTTGCGAAACGTCGCGAAAAGCGAGCGCCTGCCATCCGATCAATCGACAACCCGAATCGATGGTTTTCATCGCAGATGAAACGGCCTCGGTACGAACGCCACGTACCGAGTATGACGATGGGTTGCTCGTGTGGCCCCGCCTCCTTGGGCAGACTCTGGAAGGTGAGGGTCTCGCCGCCGCCGCCGCCGCCGCCCATGTTGTAGTTGGCGCCGGGCAGCGGTACGCCCCCGACTCCGGGCGCGGGCGCGGGCGCGGGGGCGGGGCCCACGGCGGGGGCCGGACCCTCCAGCAGGTAGGGCCGGTGGGACAGCGTCGATATCGTCGCCGTTTCGCCGTCCACCAGCGACGGCAGAGCAAACAGCCCGAACGGGTGCTCTCCAATGAACAGCGTCGGGCTGGAGGATATTTTGTGTTTAGTCTTGCGTTGGAGTTGGGTGTGGTTGAGCATGATGGCGGTCGAGGGTTTGTTTTGGTGGGCGTCCAACTGTACTAAAAAAAACTGTCCTAAAATAATCTGCACTAAAATCCAACTGTCCTAAAGTCAATGTCTTTGCTTTTAACGTACTAGGCAGGGGCAGCGTTCGCAGCGAACCTTGCGGTTAAACGGCCGATAGCTGGCAAAAACGGGCCACGAGGCAAAATATTGCACAGTTTATTCCCCCCCCCCCCCCACCGACCCACCCACCACTAATCCTACCTTTCCTGACCCAACCCAACTTCCCAACCCTACCTCTGCCTAGTACGTTATAAGCAAAAACATTAACTTTTAGGACAGTTCGACTTAAGTGCAGATAATTTTTAGGACAGTTTTATTTTAGTACAGTTTTTCTTAGTACAGTTGGTGCATCCCCGCTATTTTACGGCAAAAAGGGTTCTAAAAGAGAGTTTGTTTATCGAAACGGTACGTCGTTAAACAGCAGTACTCCTAAAGATGGCAGACCGTGCGCTGTCAAAACGTCGAGGAGACTGGTCCTGTTCAGGACCAACAAACTCATCACATCAGAGCGCAACCGAGAAACCTTCAACTACATCTACCAACCGCTCTGGAAACCAACTCCAAAACAAATAAATAAATATAAAGTTTAAATTTAATATAAGAAAAACCTTGTCCGCTCAGCGCTAGTGGTCAATAAGACAACCGGCGTGATGGCAAATAAATTTGAAGTTACCGACTTATCTTTATTTCTAACTGCATGAGTAAAATAACTGCAATAACAAAGTTGCTAGTAAGAAACTTAAATAAAACGTTTAGCAACTGTTCTAGAGTTTGCTTTTGAAATTTTGAAAAAGCGCCTTGTGGATTTAGTTGCATGAGTTGTTGAAATGTAAATGGCGGCCATTTTTTGAGTATGACCTTAACCTATAAGGACTCTAAGAGACTGAGATGTAAGAGACGTGGGGAAGGTTTCGACGACGGCCAGCCGCGATGGTACTCACTAGAGCACGAGCTCGCCGGTGGGAACGGCGGGCGTCGCGCGGCCGTCGTCCGTGAGCCGCGCGACCAACGCGTCGAGCGTGGCGTCGCCGACCGAGGTGAAGGCGGCCGCCGCCAAGCCGTCGGCTGCCAGTCGGAACGCGGCGACCACCGGCGAGCCGAGGTCCCGGCGCCAGAGCACGCGGCCGGCGCGGCGGTCCACCGACGCAGCGCCGCCGCCGCTGCCAGCAAACAGCGCCGTCTCTGCAAAGCGAGCCGGTCGTTTGTCACGATCCCAGCGTGACGTCGGGGATTTTGTTTGTTGTTTCGTTGGCGTTTTATTGTTTGGGACTTTTTGTTGTGGACACGCAGTAGATTGTTTCGTATGTAAGGGACTTGGTTATGTTTGTGGACTGTCCAACTTGATCACATTGCTATAAGAGCTTGGAAGGTTGGAAGGTTGGAAGCCACAGTCCTGAAGATGTCCTCCGCGCCATCGCGCACATCACGGTCCTGAAGATGTCCACGCCATCGCGGACAAAACGTAGACAATCAACAAGGTCCTTTTAAGGACCGCCACAACATTCAAACAGAGCAAAACAATACACTCTCAATTCTATAGTTAGTAGTTACAAATGCTTAGCAAGATAACCTTGTCCAACATTTTTTGAGCGGATACAATTTCAATTGCTATCGTCCAGCGGCCACCACCCTCACCCTGCTCGCGCGTCTCCTGCCCGACGGCGGCGGCGGCGTAGCCGAAGAACGTGACGTTCCATCGACGCTGTCCGGTGCTCGAGTCCACCATGAGCACCGTGTACTCCGACCGGCCGACCAGCACACGGTCGGCGCCCGGCGCCGGGCACGTGCCGTCCAGCGCCCCAAACCCCAGCACCGGCTGGCGGTCCCCCGACGCTGGGTCCAGCGAGAACCACGTGTCCGACTTGCGGCCTGCCACGCAACGCACGCAGGGTTAGAGGGGGTCGCGTCCCTGTCTTAGTGTCAATTTAATCCTACATGCTAATACTCGTTGCATGTACGGTAGACATGATTGTTAGTAACGAGATATCAATTCAAAAATATGTATCCGTATCGGCATTCAGCGCCTTCTATGTTCATTCATAGTCCTGTTTCTATCTCCATGGAGCCACGTTATAATCGGGGTCAGTCGAGTTGTTGGCGTGTGATTGCAGCATAGCGTCAATAGATTCAGTGCGTTCTAAGTTAATTTACAGTCCTGTTTCCATCTCCATGGAGCCACGTTATAATCGGGGTTAGTCGAGTTGTTGGCGTGTGATTGCAGCATAGCGTCACTAGATTCACCACCATCTATGTTCATTCATAGCCCTGTTTCCATCTCCATGGAGCCACGTTATAATCGGGGTTAGTCGAGTTGTTGGCGTGTGATTGCAGCATAGCTTCACTAGATTCACCGCCTTCTATGTTCATTCATAGTCCTGTTTCTATCTCCATGGAGCCCAACAACTCAAATAAACTTAATATCAATGTCCACAGTTGGATGTCCGTATAGCACAGTGGTTAGTGCAGTGTACCGGATAGACAAAGATTCAGATTCGAATCCCGGTACGGATGTAAATTTTGGAATTGATATTTCGTTACTAAGTGACGCTGTCTGTTTGTCCGGGGGGGTCGATGCGTGGTATTAATTTTCGTGCGATCCTGTACGTCATGCTGATGATGCTGATCGGTGTGTGGGGAATCAGGAAGGTCCTGTCCAAAGATATTAATATTTTCCTGTCCTACAATGCACAGTACTTTGAAATACGGAGGTTCTAGTAGAATCTAGGGTTCCTTCCTGGCCTGCAATATGCAACTGAAGCAAGGAGGTTCTAGTAGACTTTGCAGGGGAACGTTCCTATCTTGCAATACACAAAGTTCCTGTTTCGCAATGTATAAAACTTCGAACCACGGAGGTTCTAGTATCTACAGAGACAGGTTCCTGTCCTGTAATGTACAACACTTTGAAGTACGGAGGTTCTAGTAGAGGGATCCGTTCCTGTCTGGATACACACGACGCTTTGAAGCGAGGATTTTCCTGACACTTTCATGTCCTGCAATGCACGCCGCTTTGAAGGTTATGTTGACGAAGGGGGCGGGTCTCACCAGTGTACAGGATGCCGTCGCTGCTGCGGCACGGCGATGAAGCCACCAGCTGCGGGATCGTGAACGGCAGCTTCTTGAGCGCCTCGCGTTCGCCGCCGCCCAGCAGGTAGAGCGAGCCGTCCGTGGGGTCGGGGAGGAACAGCGGCCTGCGAATTGATTGGCGTTACGACGTGACTTTACGTTAGGTTTCGGTAGATTGGCGTCATCACAGAAGTCAGTACGTCAACTGGACAACTGGCCGCGCTAACTAGAAGGGGCTCATTTTTATAAACTTAATTTCTTTTAAATGTTTTGTTTTCTCTTTGAAATGGCATATTTACTTTAAAATAATAGATTATTTGACCTTAATATTTGGAAATTCTGAGTGGTGACCGGCTTTCTTCTGTCGGTGTGCTTGCGGTGTACAGGCCTACAGCTTTCTTGCCTATTTCTTGGCTAAATTTCAATTTACAAAGAATTATTTATTTATTTTTTGTTATCAAATTCTCCAATTATGAGAATGGTACTTAAACTTAAACTGAATTGTTTCTCCAAACAACTTGACAACACCAGCTGGTGATTGCCATTCCTTTCTCGGGAGAAGATAAAATAAAATTGTATTTAATTTAATGGCTGGAAAATAGTTGAATATTTAAAGCAAACTCACGTTATGGCTTGTGTGGTGTCCAGTGGAACTTTCACAACGGGTTCTGCAAGAAGATTTGTAAGTTCAATTATCACGCTGCATAATATTCCTTTTGACAATATTATTAATAACTTTGAGTTGTTGGGTGAGTTATCAGCTTGCCATTCATTGATCTGGTGGGTACCTACTCCGTAATATGTAGGTAGCATGGAACTCTATTTAGAAGATCAATAAATGAAATGATGAAATAGTCTTGGAAAATCTCATCAGAGGCACAGTTTTATCACAGACTTTAGTAAAGCATAGAGTAGTTAAAAGAAAACAAGTGACAAGTATAACAATGTTTTTCAAAACAACTTCCCGTTTCAGAAACTAAAATTGGTGTCAAGACGTACCATCTTTGAACGACCAACGAATCTGCCCGGACTTCTGACCGATGCCATAGATTGTTCCATCGAGCGTTGACAGCAGCAATAGCGGGTCGTCGTTGTCTTTTGCCAGGCCCGTGCTAGAAATCTAGCGGAAGAAAACAGATCGTAATTGGGGTGATGCAACAGGTTGTCGAGAGAATGTGATCACGATGATAGCTTACCTCATCGACACTTTCTGTTGCCTCTATACGACCAGCGGCAATAAGGATAAGCCATAATATTAATGCGGGCATCGTTGAGAGTTTTCTCTTCATTTTCTTAAATTATAACCGCAATTCCGAAGCGCTTGGAAGTGAATGTTGTGATCGGTGCGTTGGATTTGGCAGACACTTGAATGATTCTGTATACAATTCATTTGTACGCTTAAATAGTTAAAAATACTACTTGAAATTTTAGTTAGTATTGTCATTGACTATGTAACAAATGCAATTTCCTTTACTTTGTGTGTGTGTTTATTAAATATTTCACGCCTCCATCTGCTTTGTCAGTGTCAAAAATATAAGACGTCAGACGGGAAGTCTGGCAACACTGGAAAATTACAGAGGAAAGAAAGGTGGCGAGGTTTATCCAACGTGAAGGGCAGATTTGGCGTAAGGAGATTAAAAGTCTGCCTGCTATGGGCAATAAAAACCCCGACACAATGTTTTAGGTAATTCATTGTTTTCTCTTAAGTAGAAATAAAAGTATTTGACTATCCGACATCGAAATTATTCTGAATTAGAAGCTATTTTATCTGATCGGAAAATTTGAATTCAGGTTAGGAATCATGGTCCTGTGGTCCTGTCATCGTTTGCGTTTGTTGTTGTATTTACTTTTTAACTAATCTTATCGTTCCACAAATATTAACTGTGTATTTTAAGATGCTGCTTATTCTCATGATCTCTTAATAGAACCAAGTTAACGTATTAGACCAGTTCAACATAAGAGGACTGCTTTCAGACCAAGGAGATTACCGACTCTTTGACAAGATCTTGGTCTACCGCTGTTGGTCCATCAAAGCTATGGATCCTGCCAAGCAGAAACTGAGTAAGATAATCCCAGTATCAACACTCTAATCTGTTCCCTAATCTTTGGCTGATGTCTCTTGTTCAATCCACTGCTAATTCTAGCTAACCTTATTGCTTAATATCATTAACACAGAGCGTTTTAATATCTTATAACATGTGTTCTAATCTTCCTTCTTCTTTTCTACTCTATTTCTGGCTTGCGAGTAGCTGTGTCTTAGTGAACGCTTGCTAACCTAGGCTGCTAACCATGAGCGAGAAAAGGAAACAGAAAATTTCGCTTGGAATGTTGAGGGGTTAGTATAAACCTCAGTAACTATATGTACCTATCAAACTGTACTAACAAATAATTAATCTTACAATCCATTTCCCTACCCACTTACCTACCAACCACCCAATTTATTGTACAGGCACAACTATACCCATTTGTAGCGTGCAAAATGTGTGGAAGCAGCTACCTTTGTTGATAATATCTGAAGCAAGAAATAATTTAAAAAACACATCCTTAGTATTTTATATGTCAATGTCAATGTCAATGTCCGAATGAAAAAAAAATGTTGAAAAGTAATTACCTAATCAATATATACCAAATTAATCGAGTATATAAACCTATCAATCTACCACAATCGCCACAAGATCGGTAGTTTGTTTAAATTCCTAAAGTAAGTTCAAATGTTTTTGGAAACTTTAGCAACGGCCTGTGATTTCTCTGCTTATTAGGCAAGGGGCAATGCACCCTCTCTTGAAAAAAACCATTTTAAATGGAAAAAAATCATGTGCTTCACTGCACTGTCAGTAATACTGCCTTCTTTGATGATTCAGATAATCCATAATTTTATCTCAAGTCACTCAATAATAATAATTTCTTAAAATTGAAATTGATTGGTATAACCTCTTATCCACTCTTCTATCCTTCTTCCATTTCCATACTTCCAAACTCCTTGGTCTTAGCAAAATTTCTCTCATTCTAACTTCTTCCTATTCTATTGCTTCTCTCTCTGTGTTCCCACTCTTCTTTTTCCGACTACAGTTTCTTCAAATTCTCTCTTGGGCATTCTTATCTCATCCATCCTTTTCACACATCCGAACCTACAAAGTCTTTCTTGCCGATCTTAAACATCCCAATCTTTGCACTCATAATTCTTCCTTGATTCTGCTGCTTCTCACTTTATCCATTTTTGTCATGACAATTTAATTCTGCTGCCTCCATAATTCTTCTTGTATTTCCTCCCACTGCCCATGTCACTGCGACAATAAGCTACATTTAGCAATATTAGTGTTACCTTAACCTCAATGCAAACTCTCGTTGCAAAACAAAATATCAATTCCATAATTCGTATCCGTACCGGGATTTGAACCCGGATCTATGTTCATTCCTAGTCCTGTTTCTATCTCCATGGAGCCACGTTATAATCAGGGTTAGTCGAGTTGTTGGCGTGTGATTGCAGCATAGCGTCACTAGATTCACCGCATTCTATGTTCATTCATAGTCCTGTTTCTATCTCCATGGAGCCACGTTATAATCGGGGTTAATCGAGTTGTTGGCGTGTGATTGCAGCATAGCGTCACTAGATTCACCACCTTCTATGTTCATTCATAGTCCTGTTTCTATCTCCATGGAGCCACGTTATAATCAGGGTTAGTCGAGTTGTTGGCGTGTGATTGCAGCATAGCGTCACTAGATTCACCGCATTCTATGTTCATTCATAGTCCTGTTTCTATCTCCATGGAGCCACGTTATAATCGGGGTTAGTCGAGTTGTTGGCGTGTGATTGCAGCATAGCGTCACTAGATTCACCACCTTCTATGTTCATTCATAGTCCTGCTTCTATCTCCATGGAGCCACGTTATAATCAGGGTTAGTCGAGTTGTTGGCGTGTGATTGCAGCATAGCGTCACTAGATTCACCGCATTCTATGTTCATTCATAGTCCTGTTTCTATCTCCATGGAGTCACGTTATAATCGGGGTTAGTCGAGTTGTTGGCGTGTGATTGCTGCATAGCGTCACTAGATTCACCACCTTCTATGTTCATTCATAGTCCTGTTTCTATCTCCATGGAGCCACGCTATAATTGGGGTTAGTCGAGTTGTTTTTGTGTGATTGCAGCATAGCGTCACTAGATTCACCAGTTTCTATGTTCATTCATAGTCCTGTTTCTATCTCCATGGAGCCACGTTATAATCGGGGTTAGTCGAGTTGTTGGCGTGTGATTGCAGCATAGCGTCACTAGATTCACCACCTTCTATGTTCATTCATAGTCCTGTTTCTATCTCCATGGAGCCCAAAAACTCAAATCAACTTATTATCAATTCCACAGTTGGTTGTCCGTATCGCACAATGGATAAGTGCTTCCGAATCCCGGCACGGATACATTTGGAATCGATGTTGAGTTTCTAATAATATAGATTATTTCCACTTTTGACCGCTAGCCAACGCTGTGCTGCACGTTTCCAGGCAAGTCCATCGCGACTTCGGTACCGTCGATCGCAATCCGGTTCCACTGCGGCGACGAAGACGTGGACATCTACCCGAGTGCGGACGACGAGGAGGACGAGGACACGCCCACCGAGGGCCACGCCCCCGCCGCCGCCCCCGCCGCCCAGCTCACGCCCTCCCGGGACTCGTCGCCCATCAAGGAGTACTTCAAAGGTACCCAACGTGTTTCTGTAGACGTGCTGTTGGGTTGTTGATTCCGGGTTTATCTTCCAGCGCTGGTCGATGACGAAGGGAGCCAAGCGGTGGAAATATTTGTGGCCTTTTTTCCTCGCGCTCTACAGGCCGAATAGCGTGACGGATTTTAATTAAATTTCTAGAACAGCTTCGAAATCTCTCAACCTGGACCGCACGTAGCACTTTTCATTCAGAACTTCTAGAAGATGAGAAATTCTTACAACCAGACAAGACTACCATTTTAAAATTTTCAGTGTCAATAGAAACAAAATATCCAGTCTATGATACTAAAAAACAACAAAATCGATTATGAGAAATATAATTGATGAGCGTAACGAGCGTAGCGAGTGAAGCGAAATCTTCAATTTCACTTAACTGCTAAAAAAAATCTGGAATGTTTTTTTTTTTTTTTTTTTTTTTTTGTGCGTTTGTTCGCACGATTCCGGCCAAACGCCAGAACGGATTTTGATGAAAATTTACATGGACCTTCGTTTTCTCTGAACTTAGATCTGCCACGTTTTTGAAGCAATTCGGACGAGTAAATTTTATGTTATTAAGTTTTTACAAAAATTTTCAGTTTTTCCAAAACACGTTTTCCACTCTAGAGGCCAAGGATCTCAATATAATTTGACGAAACTTTCCAGATATGTTGGCCTCCACGATTTAATGTTTGTGTACAAATTTCATCGTTGTATGTTTAGCGCTTTTCTTGGAAATGGCGCTTTTATGACGCTTTTTTAGCGATTTTGCAGTTTTTTTCAACTAAATCACCTTTATCTTCAACCGATTTTGACAAAATTCACTACGTGCATTAAGAATCGTAAAAAAAAGATACTGTGTTAATTTCAAGCAAATCAATTGAGTAGTTTTTCTTTAAATCGATTTTTAAGTTTTTAAATTCAAAGTCATTGAGAAAGCTGCTAAATTAACGCCGAACATTTTAAATTGATCATAAAATCCTCTATGCTATGCGCACACACAATATAATCGCGTTGTGGGTGAGCGTAAATATTACGCTCATCCACAACACGATTATATGAGTGTTCGCATAGCCTAGTTAATAACCATTCCAAAATTGGTTTCTTTACCGGGATTTCTGTGCAATTGACATTAACTTTATTTGAGTTGTTGGGCTTCACGGTGATAGAAACAGGACCATGCAACGACTATTTGCAAACATCGACCATTCGACCAAACGACCATCGACCAAAATTCTATCAAAATGACGTCATGATACCCACTCGCTAAAGCCAGGCAGAGCAATTCGGGTTGTGATTTCCCTGTCCTCCTTTGTTAGTTAGCTGAGCTAATTAAATTTTTTTTTACAAACTGGTAGTACCTCCAGTGGGTATCTGACGTCAGTTATCTCCAAGTGAAATTAGTCTATTCCTACACATAAATCTGCACGATCCCCGGCTGGCCGCTGGCGTTCGCCGCGTGACCGTGGTTCCTGCCAGCAGGCCTGGGCCGTCGATCCACCAGCGTGGACAGCTCGATGGACTCGCCGCCGCCGCCGCCAGCGCCAGCGCCAGCCGGCGGCGGCAGCGACACCTGGCGCATCTTCCACGAGCTGCGCGGGAAGATCACCAAGACGGTCGAGGAGAAGCTGACGGAGATGAAGGCCGATCGGCGGGCGGCCAGCGCCGCGTCGTCGCCGTCGAAGGCGCGGCTCCGCGGCGGCGCAGACCGCTCCAGCGTCAGCGAATCCGACGACGGGCTGGAGGTCAGTCGCGGCGATGTTGTGAATTTACCCGAAAACAATACAACTAAAGTCTGTTTAATTTAAGAATAACCTGTCCGCTCAGCGCTAGTAGTCCATACCACTACCAACTTGATGGCATATAGATTTGAAGTCACCGATTTACCTTTATTTCTAGCTGCACGAGTAATATAACTGCAATATAAGGTAACTTTTAGAAAGCTTAAAGATATGCTTGTGGTAAAAAAAACGGTTAGCCATTGTTCTAAAATTTGATTTTGTTATTTTGAAAAAGCGCCTTGCGGATTTAGTTTCATGGGTTGGTGAAATGTAAATGGCGGCCATTTTATGAGTATGACCTTAACCTGCAAAGACTATATTGAATATTCCATTCAATCAAAATTGTATCAAAATGACGTCATGATACCCACTCACTAAAGCCAGGCAGAGCAATTCGGGTTGTGATTTCCCTGTCTTCCTTTGTTATATAGCAGAGATAATTAATATTTTGTCCAAAAAATGGAATCACAACTTGAATTTCTCGACCTGGCTTTAGCGAGTGGGTATCATTACGTCATTTTGATAGAATTTTCATTGAATGGAATCGGTGTATTCCAGAACAATGCCTTCTAAAATAATTGAACGGAATAATTTCGTGGCTAACGGTCTGCTTGTCCTTGTTTGCGCGAACAGAAGACTGGCGCGGACGCGGAGGGCGCTGACGAGACAAAGGGCAAGCAAGGCAAGAAGTCGCGCAAGCTCAACAAGTCGGAAAAGAAGCGCAAGAACAAGGTAAGTGCGATTGCCGTCGAGGAAGAGATGGCATGATCCTTCCAGCGGAGAACGAGGCCAGGGATGAGATTCAAAGCCGTCTCTGTGACAGGGACGTCGAATACACTTGCACTGGAAGCCTGCGTAGAACTCGTAGCATTACGAGTCGCTCCTTCCCCTTCTCTCCCGAGAGAGCCCTTTCCTCACCCAGCGAAGCAGGAATCTTGTGCGGCCGGATAGCTCAGTGGTCAGAGCAACCGCCCGGCAAGCGGAAGGTCCCGGGTTCATATCCCGGTACTGCGTCGGTGAAACTTTGGTGTGATTCGGATCTAAATTCAATTATTCGTTGCATACACGCTAGATATTGATTATTAGTCACAAAATTTCTATTTTGAAATTTGTAACCGTGCCGGGATTCGAATCCGGGTCTTTGCCTCTGCACTTTCCATTATGCTACACGGACAACCAACTGTGGAATTGATAATGAAACTTTGTGAATCGTTAATGATGGTCAATCAAATTCACTTACAACTAAAGAACAGAATTCAATGAAATCCTATTTATGTAAGAATAAAGAATAAGAATAACAAGATGTCCATTCCAAAATTTATATCGGTGCCGGGATTTGGACGCAGACCAATTCACCTGTCGGGAGCTATGCATTATCCAATTTTGCTTCACAGGCAACCAATTGTAGAATCAATATCAAGCTTATTACGGATAAAAATCTCGAAATAAGGGATGCCGGCGGTTGCCCGGTTAACCGAGTTGGTTACGGTTACGGCATTATCCGGATACAGTTTTAACTATCCGGATAGTTTAAGACACGTAGAGTACGGGGCAGAGACGGCTTCTCCACCTCCCGAGCGGCGGGCAGGAGCAAGCAGGAGCGTCCGCTGCATATCCCCCCCCCCCCCCCCCCCCCCCCCCCCCCCTACTGAGTGTACTCAGTAACTGCCCCTCAACTGTCTTCATCTTAACCAGAGTGAAGTGAGTCATCATGGCCGCGTGTAGGAAAACCTCGCTGACGTGGGAAAAATGATCTGATTGTTTCATTGCACCGTCTGTGTAGGTTGTAGCTAGTATAGGCCGCACCCTGCCGCCTTGCCTTGACACTAGCGTTTTTTTTTTTGCTGTTCAGCGGTTCTTTTACTCTCGGGATACTATCCGGATAGTGTGGACGGTTATCCGGCTTCGGTTTTTGTAACCGAAGGCATCCCTACTCGAAATGGATTTTTTTTTCTAATAATAAGCACTAGATCAACCGAAATCCCAGAGAAAGCGCACGAAACGGGCCGAAGTGTTGACGGGCCGTTGAATTCCAGGGCGGCGGGGCGACGACGAGCTCCGAAGGAAGCGATGCCGACTTTGTGGCCGGCACCGTCCAAGAGGTGGAGGTGGGGGTGGAGGCGGGGGTGGAGGCCGAGGAGAAGCCCAGGCTGCGTTACCTCCGTGCAGACCTCGAAGCAGACACCACCATCGACTACAGGTTTGCCAACGTAGAGTTGACGGATCAGTGAAACGAATGGATTCCACTGCACGTCGTTGGCTGTTGCCATGGAGTTTGACTTAACTAACACTTGAATTCAGAGGTAATAAAGTGATAAAACTGGGCCTTACTCTCTGTTTAATCTAAGAATAACCCAGAGCGCTAGCTGTCAATATCCATAACATGATTTTTTTCAAATCATTTATTTCTTAGGGCCAGTTTTTCAATGGCCCGTTAACTTCTTAACAGCCCGTTAGTTTGTTATTACCATGGCCACTGCCAATGAGATGCCTAGATTTTTTGTTAACGGGCCGTTAAATCATTGACAAGCCATTGAAAAACTGGGCCTTAGTTCCATTTTACTAATGGGTAGAAATTTCTATATGGCCACACGGATACCTCGGTGGATTCTTGCCAAGAATCCACATCCCCAAAAAAATTATTCAGTCTCTTTCTCTTCATCTTCCGTGCCATCTTCTTCACTTCGTTCAATCAATTTTTTCCACCTGTCTTCATTTCCCCACCATCTTTCCTTTTCAACAACCTCCACTCTTTGCCTCTCTCTTCAACATCTCTTCTAACCTGCATCATCCATCTTTCTCTAGGTCTTCCCACTCTTTGCCTCTCTCTTCAACATCTCTTCTAACCTGCATCATCCATCTTTCTCTAGGTCTTCCCACTCTTTGCCTCTCCCGTCAACATCTCTTCTAACCTGCATCATCCATCTTTCTCTAGGTCTTCCCACTCTTTGCCTCTCTCTTCAACATCTCTTCTAACCTGCATCATCCATCTTTCTCTAGGTCTTCCCACTCTTTGCCTCTCTCTTCAACATCTCTTCTAACCTGCATCATCCATCTTTCTCTAGGTCTTCCCACTCTTTGCCTCTCTCTTCAACATCTCTTCTAACCTGCATCATCCATCTTTCTCTAGGTCTTCCCACTCTTTGCCTCTCTCTTCAACATCTCTTCTAACCTGCATCATCCATCTTTCTCTAGGTCTTCCCACTCTTTGTTTTTTATATTCTTCATCAAAAAATCTTTTTGTTATTCTGCTTTCTTCCATCTGCTTCACTTTAGCAAACCAACTCAATCTTTCTTTGCCTTCTCTAAATCTTAAACTTTCAACTCCCATTCTTTTCCTCAGTTCTCACCTTATCCAATTTCGTCACACCAGCCATACTTCTCACAATCTTCATTTCTGCTCCTTGCAACAAACCTTCTAGTATTCTAAAAATCAAACAAAAACCAAAAATCAATCTCAAAATGACAAGAAACGCATGGCTGAGCGGCCTCCCCCCTTGCTTCCCGCAGAGCCGTGCCTGCCAGGATGCGCCTCGGCACGAAGCGCATGTCGCACGTGTTCCGGCCGCATGCGCCGGAGAGCGCGGTGTCGCGTGCGTCGCGCCGCGCGTGGCAGGCGCGCTGGATGATCGCCGCCGGCGTCGCGTTGATTGCCTACGTCTGCTTCCCGCTCGGCACGTTCGCCAACGGCGTCATCGTCGGCGTGTTCATCACGGTGGCCGCGCACTTCTCGGTGCGTAGTCTTGCGCTCGGACTCATTGATGCCGTACACACGGCGCTTTCTGCTCGCGTTGAGCGCGCGGGTTTAAAGCGTCGCCTTCGAAGGTCACGCGTTTGCTGTTCACACACGACGAATCCTCTCGCATCCAATGCTCAAACTTTTCTGTCACAACTGTCACTGTCAATACTTGACAGGAGAAAAACGTAAATTTAAGGACTGGAATTGTGACTTTCCAATGATTACCAATGAATCAGAGGGATGAATTTTTATATTTTTTTATCTTTCAATATCATCTCCGTGTCGTAACTCCAGAATATCTTTGTAGACAAAATTTGTGCCGTGTCGCTTGGCTTGTTTGGCCAATGGATATTTTACTTTTCTGCTTGCTGGGCTATTATAAGTGAGGATAAAATTTTAGAAGATCTTAGGATGCGCAGTTTTTGCTCTTTTGTTATTGACACGAGTGGAAACATAATCAATTAAATAGTGAAATAATATAAATTATAGGTTATGAGTTGAGAGAAGCGAGAAACGATGTAGCAAAGTGCGCGAAATAACGGGCGATCTTATTGGGCAGTATTGAAAGCTGCATTCCTATTGGTCAGCCCGACGGGTTGCAAGCGTCAGTTTAGGACCGAGCTCTATCTGCCGGACGCGCTCTCAACGCGACGCGTTTGCCATTCACACGACGGGTTTAGAAGCGGGTTTTGACCGACGGATCCGATCCGCGCGTTGGGAACGCGTCGTGTGTACAGGCTGTAATGCCGTCGAGCGGCGTCGGTTTTTCAGGGAAACTATTCGACTGCGTTCTTGAATGCTGAGTGCTAAAGCCGAACTTTTCCCGACGTTTTGCAAAGCTGTGCTGGCTGCTTTATGTAGCGAGCAGTGAAGCACTAGCAGCGAGGCTTTGCGAAACGTCGAGTTTGCTTAGCATTCTCCCAGTTGAATTGTTTCTCGGAAAACCAACGTGCCAACATTAGGAAAATACTCACGTCTTACAGCGTCAGTTTTTCTTTTCTGGATTCGCGGTGAGATTCTGTGAATTAATTTTATGCGAGATGAGATGAGATTATTAGAAACGAAATATCAATTCCAAAATTTACATCCGTGCCGGGATTCGAATCCGGGTCTTTGCCTGTCCGGGACTCTGCACTAAGCAATTTTAATAAATAATTATATTAATAATAATAATAACACTATAAAATTTTGTAATTTATATCTCGTTTCTAATAATCATTATTTAGCGTACATGCAACAAGTATTTGCATTTAGTATTGAATTCACACTAATGAGATGAAATGATTGTCAAAAGATCTCACCACATCCCACCTTTACAAATATTAACAGAATTGCATTGCCATGATCCTAACACAGAGACTACGTAACCGTTGGTAGACCCGCAAATGGATAGTGAAAAATGAGTTGAACCCCATCTTTCACCGTAGAGGACCGATATGAATGTTATAAAAGACAGTCAACGAATCAAATGAGTGAGTCAAGAGATGTTTGAAAGCAAGTATTACTAGGTAAACGATTAGTAGAGCCTACACTCGTTGCAGGATGAGCGAGCCGTAATCTCCCTGAGACAATCCAAACGGAAAACATTTGACAATCATATTGTTGAAAACGGTGCTTTAATGATCAAGTATATTTTATTATTATTAAGTAATTTTATTTTTCTGATTAGCAAAATACTTCATGCACGAAGCTGAAACTTAGGCAATTCGTTTATCTTGTTATCATATATATTCAATCCAAATTTGGTGCGGATCGGTTAATTAGTTACGAAGCTAGTACCAAAAAACTGAAAAAATTAAGGTTTTGCTCATTTAAAAAAAATGGCCGACCAGATTTCGCTCAAAAACCATACAGCACCTCGCTGAGTCACCACGAACGTTTTTGCCAAATTTTGCAACGATCTGTGACCTTTAAGTAGGGCTGCTCGTTTTTGTTACAAACAAAAAAAAAAAAAAATCCAAATGCTTTTCTTTCCCCTATGTTGTTAAATTGAAGGATTTCGCTTGCTCATCCAATTAGGTATACAATTATTATTTAGTACTTAATTAATAATAAGATTTCAATAGTCTGTACATTCCACTGTTTCATACAGTATAGGAACTTTTTGACTTAAAATAAACAAATAAATAAATAAATGACGAAGTTAAAGCCGCGTTGAGAATGCTGTTGGGATTGGTGAGACGGCTGCGTTGGACGGAGAAACTAACGATGCCGCTGCGTTTTCCGTCAGGTGGGGCTGTCGGGGCTGATGGAACCGGTTCCACCGCGGCAGTTCCAGCCCTTCCAGATGCCCGACTTCACACGACAACCCATTCTGCGCACCCCGGGAGACTGGTCGGACACGCAGCTCACCACATCGAAATGCGCGGTGAGCACGCTCAAAACGTGGCCTACCATCGAGATTTTGATGGGTTGATGGGTGGGTGGGTTGATGGGGCGATGGGTTGATGGGTTAGCTAGGCAGGAATAATGTGCGTCCGAACCGAACCGGGATATGAACCCGGGACCTTGCGCTTGCCGGGCGGTTGCTCTGACCACTGAGCTATCCGGCGGCACAAGATTCCTGCTTCGCTGGGTGAGGAAAGGGCTCTCTCGGGAGAGAAGGGGAAGAAGCGACTCGTAATGCTACGAGTTCTACGCAGGCATCCAGTGCAAGTGTATTCGATGTCCCCGTGACAGAGATGGCTCTGACTGTGCACCTAACCTCATTCTCAGCAGAGATGGAATTGGTGAGAAATCGGTTTTACTGGTGGAAGCTTACACCAGTAGGCAATTGATGATGGATGATGGATGATTTGATAGATGATGGATGATGGATGATGGATGATGGGGTATTCTTGATAAAGCAGGCAGCATAGCTTTGAGAAATGTCATTAAATGTGTAAATGGTTGTTTACCATTCATTATCCCAGTTAAAAAGGTTGTTTTTAAAAACTAGCTGGAAAGCTTACGCAAGGCGATGCAAACACTCAAAGTAATAGCTAAACATAAAGGATCAAGATAAATCTAGAAAGTTAGGTCTAACGAGCAGCAGAGACCCATGCCTCCTGCACTATGTGCTTGTGCCTTTTACTTCTTTTAAAGTTTAAGTTATTTAAGTTATTTAAGTTAGGTAAGGTTGGATTGTATCCATATGCTTGGCTTCTAGAGCAAGAAACGCAATGTTTAAAAACTGAAAATGTTCTTAAAAACCAGTGCTGGGTAGTAGCGCGCTAAAAGTAGCGCGCTACTAAATTGGAAGTAGCGAAAAAAAAGCGCGCTTCTTTTTGAAGAGTAGCGAGCATTTAGCTAGCTACTTTCCCTTGTGAGTAGCGCAAAAGTAGCGTTAGCTACTTTAAAAACCGAGTAGCGGTAGCGGCAGCAGGGCTACTTTTAAAAAGTAGCTTACCCAGCACTGTTAAAAACTAAGTTTAAAGAAAGTTGCACGTAAAATGAGTTGAGAATAGTGAAGAGCCTAAGTTGAGAGAAAACAAAGATATTTTGAAAATTCCATTCAAATCTTTTGAGTTGCTGACAAAAACTGACAAAAACAAAACAAAACAAAAAATTGTAGAGGAATTATTAATAGCAGCAAGTGTAATTGAACCCGCTTTGCTCGTTGCGCTGATCAACAATCTGTTAGAAGATGTTGTTGACAAGGAGTCGGTCTGTTAGAAGATGTTGTTGACAAGGAGCCGGTCTGTTAGAAGATGTTGTTGACAAGGAGTCGGTCTGTTAGAAGATGTTGTTGACAAGGAGTCGGTCTGTTTCGCTGCCCAGGGCTGGATGAACGAGCTGCCGTACGACTACGACCCCGAGACTTACCACATCAACAACACGCAGACCGTGTACGTTCGCCTCGACGGGTCCACGCTGCGCATCTCGCATCCACGCAACAAGGTACGTTCCTCTCACCGCCTTGCTCCTCTTCTATTTGTCTTGGTTTCAACCTACATGCAAACACTCTTTCATCTACGCTAGATATTCATTATTAATAGAAACAAAATATCTGTTCCAAAATTTGTATCCACTCTGGGATTTGATCTCAGATCTTTGAGTCTGTCTGCGGTTATGCATTTTCTAATTATGCTACAAGGAAAAACAACGGCGGAATCGGTATTAAGTTATTATTTGAGTTGTTGGGCTCCATGGAGATAGAAACACAAATATGAATGAACATATAAGCCGGTGAATCTAGTGACGCTATGCTGCAATCACACGCCAACAACTCGACTAAACCCGATTATAACGTGGCTCCATGGAAACAGGACTATGAATGAACATAGAAGGTGGTGAATCTAGTGACGCTATGCTGCAATCACACACCAACAACTCGACTAACCCCGATTATAACGTGGCTCCATGGAGATAGAAACAGGACTATGAATGAACATAGAAGCCGGTGAATCTAGTGACGCTATGCTGCAATCACACACCAACAACTCGACTAACCCCGATTATAACGTGGCTCCATGGAGATAGAAACAGGACTATGAATGAACATAGAAGCCGGTGAATCTAGTGACGCTATGCTGCAATCACACACCAACAACTCGACTTACCCCGATTATAACGTGGCTCCATGGAGATAGAAACAGGACTATGAATGAACATAGAAGCCGGTGAATCTAGTGACGCTATGCTGCAATCACACACCAACAACTCGACTAACCCCGATTATAACATGGCTCCATGGAGATAGAAACAGGACTATGAATGAACATAGAAGGTGGTGAATCTAGTGACGTTATGCTGCAATCACACGCCAACAACTCGACTAACCCCGATTATAACGTGGCTCCATGGAGATAGAAACACAAATATGAATGAACATAGAAGCCGGTGAATCTAGTGACGCTATGCTGCAATCACACGCCAACAACTCGACTAAACCTGATTATAACGTGGCTCCATGGAGATAGAAACACAAATATGAATGAACATAGAAGGCGGTGAATCTAGTGACGCTATGCTGCAATCACACGCCAACAACTCGACTAAACCTGATTATAATGTGGCTCCATGGAGATAGAAACAGGACTATGAATGAACATAGAAGGCGGTGAATCTAGTGACGCTATGCTGCAATCACACGCCAACAACTCGACTAACCCCGATTATGACGTGGCTCCATGGAGATAGAAACACAAATATGAATGAACATAGAAGGCGGTGAATCTAGTGACGCTATGCTGCAATCACACGCCAACAACTCGACTAACCCCGATTATAACGTGGCTCCATGGAGATAGAAACAGGACTATGAATGAACATAGAAGCCGGTGAATCTAGTGACGCTATGCTGCAATCACACACCAACAACTCGACTAACCCCGATTATAACGTGGCTCCATGGAGATAGAAACAGGACTATGAATGAACATAGAAGGCGGTGAATCTAGTGACGCTATGCTGCAATCACACACCAACAACTCGACTAACCCCGATTATAACGTGGCTCCATGGAGATAGAAACAGGACTATGAATGAACATAGAAGGTGCTGAATCTAGTGACGCTATGCTGCAATCACATGCCAACAACTCGACTAACCCCGATTATAACGTGGCTCCATGGAGATAGAAACAGGACTGTGAATGAACGTAGAAGGTGGTGAATCTAGTGACGCTATGCTGCAATCACACGCCAGCAACTCGACTAACCCCGATTATAACGTGGCTCCATGGAGATAGAAACAGGACTATGAATGAACATAGAAGGTGGTGAATCTAGTGACGCTATGCTGCAATCACACGCCAACAACTCGACTAACCCCGATTATAACGTGGCTCCATGGAGATAGAAACAGGACTGTGAATGAACATAGAAGCCGGTGAATCTAGTGACGCTAAGCTGCAATCACACACCAACAACTCGACTAACCCCGATTATAACGTGGCTCCATGGAGATAGAAACAGGACTATGAATGAACATAGAAGGTGGTGAATCTAGTGACGCTATGCTGCAATCACACGCCAACAACTTGACTAACCCCGATTATAACGTGGCTCCATGGAGATAGAAACAGGACTATGAATGAACATAGAAGGTGGTGAATCTAGTGACGCTATGCTGCAATCACACGCCAACAACTCGACTAACCCCGATTATAACGTGGCTCCATGGAGATAGAAACAGGACTGTGAATGAACATAGAAGCCGGTGAATCTAGTGACGCTAAGCTGCAATCACACACCAACAACTCGACTAACCCCGATTATAACGTGGCTCCATGGAGATAGAAACAGGACTGTGAATGAACATAGAAGGTGGTGAATCTAGTGACGCTATGCTGCAATCACACGCCATCAACTTGACTAACCCCGATTATAACGTTGGATTTGCTTGTATTGTTTATTCAAACCTAAATGCAAATACTCGTTTCATTTACAGTGGAAATCTGTTTAATTTTTTGTGCGCTGTTTGCGCTGTTTGCGGTGAGCAGGTGCCGAAGCGGGCTTCGTACAACGAGCGGGAGTACAAGATGAAGTTCGTGCACCAACGCATCTACGATCTCGCCGGCTGCCAGCTGAAACTGTTGCCCGAGGGGCTGACGCGGCGCAGGTAACCTTCTAGTTCGTAGAGGTGGGCGTCCAACTGTACTAAAAAAAACTGTCCTAAAATTTTCTGCACTAAAATCCAACTGTCCTAAAGTCAATGTCTTTGCTTTTAACGTACTACAGAGGGGCAGCGTTCGCAGCGAACCTTGCGGTTAAACGGCCGATAGCTGGAAAAAACGGGCCACGAGGCATATTCCTCCCCCCCCCTGCACCACCACTAATCCTACCCTTCCTGACCCAACCCAACTTCCCAACCCTACCTCTGTGTAGTACGTTATAAGCAAAGACATTGACTTTTAGGACAGTTCGACTTAAGTGCAGATAATTTTAGGACAGTTTTTTTTTAGTACAGTTTTTTTTTAGTACAGTTGTTGCATCCCCGTTGCACCGGTTGTTTGTACTACTACAGAAGTTTGTACTTGGTAGATAGTAGAATGCAGTTATTATAAGAAATGCAAGTGTTGGGTTTTGCTTTGTTGAAACGTTGTGGCTTTGGTCCTAAGAAGGACCTTGTCGAGTGTCACGCGATCACGTCAATCACCGCTCTGAACTCTCCGCATTTCCCTAGTTTTCATCATTTTATTATTTAGTATCCATCCTCAACTGAGTCAAGCCCCGCAATGCAATGTAATAAAGTTGGACGGTACATAAACGTAACTAGAATAGAATAGAATAGAATAGGGGATAATTTACAACCTTGGACAATGGATACATAAAGCACATTTCTTTCCTCTTGGTTGCAATAAGACGTTACGAAACTAGAAAGTAACTGTAGGAAACATAGGAGCATAGGAAAAATTTAAACATTAGACAATTTGTAGTAAATTCTGTTTAGTGTCAGTGTCATCCTGGTGGGATGTTAAACCACACAGAAATAATGCTCGACTAGAACACGCCATTCTTGATTTTAATTACATTTCAGGAAACAGTATTTTGTTCTCTACTTAGACCTCCTGCTTCTTTCAGCTATGTCGGGGTAACAGCTTCTTAACTACCTATTCAAAATTTACAAAATATTTCAGAATTTTCAAAACTTTTCTTATTTTTTACAGCCAAAAGTTATTTAAATAATCACACCAAACTTAAGAAACATATTAAGCAAATTGATATGAAGCTGTGCTGAAGTTCTTGGATCTATATCTTATCTTGTTCATTTTTTATTCGCATTTTTCCGACAATTTTTTATGATTCTTAGCTATTTATCCGTCGAGATTCAAGTGGAAGGTTTAGGTGCGATTACCTTCATATTCTTGTAGGTCTTAAATCTTATCCTCAAGCCCTAAATAAGTACGCTCATCTACAACGCGACTAGATTGAGCGTTCGCTAAGCCCTAATTAGCTTTAATGTAGCTTCAAAATTAAACATGCCAAAACACGGTCCATTGATTCCTCTCACCGACCGCTGCCGCCGCCGCCGCAGGATCTGGAGTCGGAAGTACCCGCTGTGCCTGGTCCTGCCGTGCGAGGCTGCGTTCAGCGAGGAGACGCTCCCGGAGCCGGCCACCGCCGACGCCGACGCCGACGTCGACGTCGACCTGCCGCTGGCCGACCCGCCCGTCTACCCGCGCGCCGTCTCGTTCACCTCGCGGCGTTCCGTCAGCCGGCTGCGTTCCACCGCCAGCGAAGGCTTGCCGTTCGCCGGGTGGCAGTCGCAGGCGGTGGTTGCCTCCGGACTCGACGAGCCGGTGCCTGTCGGTGAGCTCTAGCCGGGCGGAGGGAGGTTTTAAACGTGATGCTGAAGGCATGGCAACGTTGGCAACGCTGGTTTTCGTGGGATAACAGAAGTAAAAGCAACATCGCGCTGAGTCAGGTGTTTGATGGGTGACCATCATGCACACGATCAGTTCTGTTCGGGAGAGAGGTTGTAGGGTTTGAAGACAGCACAGATTAGCGGAGGAATCCTGTTGTTCAAGTTGTACCGTCCTTCGGAAGGGACGTAAAGCCGGTGGTCCCCTCGGTGCTTTTCGACAGGAGAAGGCTACGTGCCGGCACCGGGTTTCCCCACCTCCCTTCTAGCCATAGGTCAGGTTCATCATCACCCTTTCATTATAGACCAGCGCCACAGGGCCAGTTGTCAAAACAGTGCGTCGTTAAACACCGGCAATCAATCAATGAATCACCAGGTTTCCCCTCCTCCCTTCTAGCCATAGGTTAGGTTCATCATCACCCTTTCATTCACCGACTCCGTTCGACCAGTGCCAAAGGGCCAGTTGTCAAAACAGTGCGTCGTTAAGCACCAATAATCAATCAATCAGGACCACCAAACTCTTCAAATCATCACCATATAACCGTGAAGCCATCTACTTCAGTGCGGTTATTGTCTGGTTGGTTCCGCAGAGTCGGTCGCCGTGCAGACGTCGTTGGAAGATTGCGACTCGAAGCCGCACATCACGTTCGACCCGGCGGCTGTCCCCAAAGTCGAGGTCGCAGCCGAGAAGAAGCCCGCAGAATACGTCGACGAAAACGACTTCTTCGTGGTGGACGAGATGCCCGAGTTCTGTCTGTACTTGTTTGCGCGCGCAGACCGACAGAAGGAAGACTGGTGAGCGACGGCAGGGTCCATGTGGGACGTGTTCGGCACTAATATTGTGGCTGTGCTGCTTTTATATCTAACAAAGACGCATGCATCTTAGAAGATTTGGTCACCAGCTAAGCAATGCTATTTTGGCAGAGTTTTCTGCCGATATTTCCGAGATATTTCCAAGAAACCTTGTATTGAGTTTTTGTACTACTCTATTTAATATAACTAGGCTGTGCGAACACTCATATAATCGCGTTGAGGATGAGCGTAATACTTACGCTCATCCTCAACGCGATTATATTGCGTGTGCGCATAGCCTAGAGGCTTTTATGATCAATTTAACATGTCCAGTGATAATTTAGCAGCTTTCTCAATGACATTCGTTACCTGGAAATATCATGATGTAGTCGTCGTGAAATTATTTGCATATTTCAAAACGTAAAAATCGATTTACAGAAAAACTATTCAGTTGATTTGGTTCAAATTAGCACAGTATCTTCTTTTTACGATCTTTAATGCACACAGTAAATTTTGTGAACATCGGTGGAAGATAAAGTTGCTTTCGTGGCAAAAAACTGAAAAAACACTAAAAAATCGCAAAAAAATAGTTATTGAAGCGCCATTTTCAAGAAAAGTGCTGAACATACAACACTGAAATTTGTACACAAACATTAAATCGTGAGGGCCAACATATCCTGAAAGTTTTGTCAAATTATGATCGTATCCTTGGCCTCCAGAGTGGAAAACGTGTTTTGGAAAAACTGAAAAATTTCGTAAAAACTTAATAACATAAAATTTACTCCTCGGAATTGCTTCAAAAACGTGGCAGATCTAAGATCAGAGAAAACGAAGGTTCACAGAAATTTTTATCGAAATCGGTTTTGGCATTTGGCCTGTAGAGCGCGAACAAACACACAAAAAAATAAATAAATAACATTGGAGATTTTTTTAGCAGTAAAGTGTAATTGAAGGTTTCGCTTCACTCGTTACGCTCGTTACGCTCATCAAAAAGTATGTTTTAGAAATAAAAATAAATAATCAAATAGTTTCCTGACAAAACTAAAATCAAAAATATTATTCAGTCAAAGAAAAGATTAGATTCCTTTCGTCACCAACAAAAATAAAAAATAAAACTACCGAACTTCGTGCATTAATAATAAAGCCGCGAGACGGAATCTCTGGATGTAATCGCTACGCAAGCCGACCGCTAACCCCCGCTACCGCCCGCGTAGGTACCGCCGCTAACCCCCGCTACCGCCCGCGTAGGTACCGCCGCTAACCCCCGCTACCGCCCGCGTAGGTACCGCCGCTAACCCCCGCTACCGCCCGCGTAGGTACCGCCGCTAACCCCCGCTACCGCCCGCGTAGGTACCGCCGCTAACCCCCGCTACCGCCCGCGTAGGTACCGCCGCTAACCCCCGCTACCGCCCGCGTAGGTACCGCCGCTAACCCCCGCTACCGCCCGCGTAGGTACCGCCGCTAACCCCCGCTACCGCCCGCGTAGGTACCGCCGCTAACCCCCGCTACCGCCCGCGTAGGTACCGCCGCTAACCCCCGCTACCGCCCGCGTAGGTACCGCCGCTAACCCCCGCTACCGCCCGCGTAGGTACCGCCGCTAACCCCCGCTACCGCCCGCGTAGGTACCGCCGCTAACCCCCGCTACCGCCCGCGTAGGTACCGCCGCTAACCCCCGCTACCGCCCGCGTAGGTACCGCCGCTAACCCCCGCTACCGCCCGCGTAGGTACCGCCGCTAACCCCAGCTACCGCCCGCGTAGGTACCGCCGCTAACCCCCGCTACCGCCCGCGTAGGTACCGCCGCTAACCCCCGCTACCGCCCGCGTAGGTACCGCCGCTAACCCCCGCTACCGCCCGCGTAGGTACCGCCGCTAACCCCCGCTACCGCCCGCGTAGGTACCGCCGCTAACCCCCGCTACCGCCCGCGTAGGTACCGCCGCTAACCCCCGCTACCGCCCGCGTAGGTACCGCCGCTAACCCCCGCTACCGCCCGCGTAGGTACCGCCGCTAACCCCCGCTACCGCCCGCGTAGGTACCGCCGCTAACCCCCGCTACCGCCCGCGTAGGTACCGCCGCTAACCCCCGCTACCGCCCGCGTAGGTACCGCCGCTAACCCCCGCTACCGCCCGCGTAGGTACCGCCGCTAACCCCCGCTACCGCCCGCGTAGGTACCGCCGCTAACCCCCGCTACCGCCCGCGTAGGTACCGCCGCTAACCCCCGCTACCGCCCGCGTAGGTACCGCCGCTAACCCCCGCTACCGCCCGCGTAGGTACCGCCGCTAACCCCCGCTACCGCCCGCGTAGGTACCGCCGCTAACCCCCGCTACCGCCCGCGTAGGTACCGCCGCTAACCCCCGCTACCGCCCGCGTAGGTACCGCCGCTAACCCCCGCTACCGCCCGCGTAGGTACCGCCGCTAACCCCCGCTACCGCCCGCGTAGGTACCGCCGCTAACCCCCGCTACCGCCCGCGTAGGTACCGCCGCTAACCCCCGCTACCGCCCGCGTAGGTACCGCCGCTAACCCCCGCTACCGCCCGCGTAGGTACCGCCGCTAACCCCCGCTACCGCCCGCGTAGGTACCGCCGCTAACCCCCGCTACCGCCCGCGTAGGTACCGCCGCTAACCCCCGCTACCGCCCGCGTAGGTACCGCCGCTAACCCCCGCTACCGCCCGCGTAGGTACCGCCGCTAACCCCCGCTACCGCCCGCGTAGGTACCGCCGCTAACCCCCGCTACCGCCCGCGTAGGTACCGCCGCTAACCCCCGCTACCGCCCGCGTAGGTACCGCCGCTAACCCCCGCTACCGCCCGCGTAGGTACCGCCGCTAACCCCCGCTACCGCCCGCGTAGGTACCGCCGCTAACCCCCGCTACCGCCCGCGTAGGTACCGCCGCTAACCCCCGCTACCGCCCGCGTAGGTACCGCCGCTAACCCCCGCTACCGCCCGCGTAGGTACCGCCGCTAACCCCCGCTACCGCCCGCGTAGGTACCGCCGCTAACCCCCGCTACCGCCCGCGTAGGTACCGCCGCTAACCCCCGCTACCGCCCGCGTAGGTACCGCCGCTAACCCCCGCTACCGCCCGCGTAGGTACCGCCGCTAACCCCCGCTACCGCCCGCGTAGGTACCGCCGCTAACCCCCGCTACCGCCCGCGTAGGTACCGCCGCTAACCCCCGCTACCGCCCGCGTAGGTACCGCCGCTAACCCCCGCTACCGCCCGCGTAGGTACCGCCGCTAACCCCCGCTACCGCCCGCGTAGGTACCGCCGCTAACCCCCGCTACCGCCCGCGTAGGTACCGCCGCTAACCCCCGCTACCGCCCGCGTAGGTACCGCCGCTAACCCCCGCTACCGCCCGCGTAGGTACCGCCGCTAACCCCCGCTACCGCCCGCGTAGGTACCGCCGCTAACCCCCGCTACCGCCCGCGTAGGTACCGCCGCTAACCCCCGCTACCGCCCGCGTAGGTACCGCCGCTAACCCCCGCTACCGCCCGCGTAGGTACCGCCGCTAACCCCCGCTACCGCCCGCGTAGGTACCGCCGCTAACCCCCGCTACCGCCCGCGTAGGTACCGCCGCTAACCCCCGCTACCGCCCGCGTAGGTACCGCCGCTAACCCCCGCTACCGCCCGCGTAGGTACCGCCGCTAACCCCCGCTACCGCCCGCGTAGGTACCGCCGCTAACCCCCGCTACCGCCCGCGTAGGTACCGCCGCTAACCCCCGCTACCGCCCGCGTAGGTACCGCCGCTAACCCCCGCTACCGCCCGCGTAGGTACCGCCGCTAACCCCCGCTACCGCCCGCGTAGGTACCGCCGCTAACCCCCGCTACCGCCCGCGTAGGTACCGCCGCTAACCCCCGCTACCGCCCGCGTAGGTACCGCCGCTAACCCCCGCTACCGCCCGCGTAGGTACCGCCGCTAACCCCCGCTACCGCCCGCGTAGGTACCGCCGCTAACCCCCGCTACCGCCCGCGTAGGTACCGCCGCTAACCCCCGCTACCGCCCGCGTAGGTACCGCCGCTAACCCCCGCTACCGCCCGCGTAGGTACCGCCGCTAACCCCCGCTACCGCCCGCGTAGGTACCGCCGCTAACCCCCGCTACCGCCCGCGTAGGTACCGCCGCTAACCCCCGCTACCGCCCGCGTAGGTACCGCCGCTAACCCCCGCTACCGCCCGCGTAGGTACCGCCGCTAACCCCCGCTACCGCCCGCGTAGGTACCGCCGCTAACCCCCGCTACCGCCCGCGTAGGTACCGCCGCTAACCCCCGCTACCGCCCGCGTAGGTACCGCCGCTAACCCCCGCTACCGCCCGCGTAGGTACCGCCGCTAACCCCCGCTACCGCCCGCGTAGGTACCGCCGCTAACCCCCGCTACCGCCCGCGTAGGTACCGCCGCTAACCCCCGCTACCGCCCGCGTAGGTACCGCCGCTAACCCCCGCTACCGCCCGCGTAGGTACCGCCGCTAACCCCCGCTACCGCCCGCGTAGGTACCGCCGCTAACCCCCGCTACCGCCCGCGTAGGTACCGCCGCTAACCCCCGCTACCGCCCGCGTAGGTACCGCCGCTAACCCCCGCTACCGCCCGCGTAGGTACCGCCGCTAACCCCCGCTACCGCCCGCGTAGGTACCGCCGCTAACCCCCGCTACCGCCCGCGTAGGTACCGCCGCTAACCCCCGCTACCGCCCGCGTAGGTACCGCCGCTAACCCCCGCTACCGCCCGCGTAGGTACCGCCGCTAACCCCCGCTACCGCCCGCGTAGGTACCGCCGCTAACCCCCGCTACCGCCCGCGTAGGTACCGCCGCTAACCCCCGCTACCGCCCGCGTAGGTACCGCCGCTAACCCCCGCTACCGCCCGCGTAGGTACCGCCGCTAACCCCCGCTACCGCCCGCGTAGGTACCGCCGCTAACCCCCGCTACCGCCCGCGTAGGTACCGCCGCTAACCCCCGCTACCGCCCGCGTAGGTACCGCCGCTAACCCCCGCTACCGCCCGCGTAGGTACCGCCGCTAACCCCCGCTACCGCCCGCGTAGGTACCGCCGCTAACCCCCGCTACCGCCCGCGTAGGTACCGCCGCTAACCCCCGCTACCGCCCGCGTAGGTACCGCCGCTAACCCCCGCTACCGCCCGCGTAGGTACCGCCGCTAACCCCCGCTACCGCCCGCGTAGGTACCGCCGCTAACCCCCGCTACCGCCCGCGTAGGTACCGCCGCTAACCCCCGCTACCGCCCGCGTAGGTACCGCCGCTAACCCCCGCTACCGCCCGCGTAGGTACCGCCGCTAACCCCCGCTACCGCCCGCGTAGGTACCGCCGCTAACCCCCGCTACCGCCCGCGTAGGTACCGCCGCTAACCCCCGCTACCGCCCGCGTAGGTACCGCCGCTAACCCCCGCTACCGCCCGCGTAGGTACCGCCGCTAACCCCCGCTACCGCCCGCGTAGGTACCGCCGCTAACCCCCGCTACCGCCCGCGTAGGTACCGCCGCTAACCCCCGCTACCGCCCGCGTAGGTACCGCCGCTAACCCCCGCTACCGCCCGCGTAGGTACCGCCGCTAACCCCCGCTACCGCCCGCGTAGGTACCGCCGCTAACCCCCGCTACCGCCCGCGTAGGTACCGCCGCTAACCCCCGCTACCGCCCGCGTAGGTACCGCCGCTAACCCCCGCTACCGCCCGCGTAGGTACCGCCGCTAACCCCCGCTACCGCCCGCGTAGGTACCGCCGCTAACCCCCGCTACCGCCCGCGTAGGTACCGCCGCTAACCCCCGCTACCGCCCGCGTAGGTACCGCCGCTAACCCCCGCTACCGCCCGCGTAGGTACCGCCGCTAACCCCCGCTACCGCCCGCGTAGGTACCGCCGCTAACCCCCGCTACCGCCCGCGTAGGTACCGCCGCTAACCCCCGCTACCGCCCGCGTAGGTACCGCCGCTAACCCCCGCTACCGCCCGCGTAGGTACCGCCGCTAACCCCCGCTACCGCCCGCGTAGGTACCGCCGCTAACCCCCGCTACCGCCCGCGTAGGTACCGCCGCTAACCCCCGCTACCGCCCGCGTAGGTACCGCCGCTAACCCCCGCTACCGCCCGCGTAGGTACCGCCGCTAACCCCCGCTACCGCCCGCGTAGGTACCGCCGCTAACCCCCGCTACCGCCCGCGTAGGTACCGCCGCTAACCCCCGCTACCGCCCGCGTAGGTACCGCCGCTAACCCCCGCTACCGCCCGCGTAGGTACCGCCGCTAACCCCCGCTACCGCCCGCGTAGGTACCGCCGCTAACCCCCGCTACCGCCCGCGTAGGTACCGCCGCTAACCCCCGCTACCGCCCGCGTAGGTACCGCCGCTAACCCCCGCTACCGCCCGCGTAGGTACCGCCGCTAACCCCCGCTACCGCCCGCGTAGGTACCGCCGCTAACCCCCGCTACCGCCCGCGTAGGTACCGCCGCTAACCCCCGCTACCGCCCGCGTAGGTACCGCCGCTAACCCCCGCTACCGCCCGCGTAGGTACCGCCGCTAACCCCCGCTACCGCCCGCGTAGGTACCGCCGCTAACCCCCGCTACCGCCCGCGTAGGTACCGCCGCTAACCCCCGCTACCGCCCGCGTAGGTACCGCCGCTAACCCCCGCTACCGCCCGCGTAGGTACCGCCGCTAACCCCCGCTACCGCCCGCGTAGGTACCGCCGCTAACCCCCGCTACCGCCCGCGTAGGTACCGCCGCTAACCCCCGCTACCGCCCGCGTAGGTACCGCCGCTAACCCCCGCTACCGCCCGCGTAGGTACCGCCGCTAACCCCCGCTACCGCCCGCGTAGGTACCGCCGCTAACCCCCGCTACCGCCCGCGTAGGTACCGCCGCTAACCCCCGCTACCGCCCGCGTAGGTACCGCCGCTAACCCCCGCTACCGCCCGCGTAGGTACCGCCGCTAACCCCCGCTACCGCCCGCGTAGGTACCGCCGCTAACCCCCGCTACCGCCCGCGTAGGTACCGCCGCTAACCCCCGCTACCGCCCGCGTAGGTACCGCCGCTAACCCCCGCTACCGCCCGCGTAGGTACCGCCGCTAACCCCCGCTACCGCCCGCGTAGGTACCGCCGCTAACCCCCGCTACCGCCCGCGTAGGTACCGCCGCTAACCCCCGCTACCGCCCGCGTAGGTACCGCCGCTAACCCCCGCTACCGCCCGCGTAGGTACCGCCGCTAACCCCCGCTACCGCCCGCGTAGGTACCGCCGCTAACCCCCGCTACCGCCCGCGTAGGTACCGCCGCTAACCCCCGCTACCGCCCGCGTAGGTACCGCCGCTAACCCCCGCTACCGCCCGCGTAGGTACCGCCGCTAACCCCCGCTACCGCCCGCGTAGGTACCGCCGCTAACCCCCGCTACCGCCCGCGTAGGTACCGCCGCTAACCCCCGCTACCGCCCGCGTAGGTACCGCCGCTAACCCCCGCTACCGCCCGCGTAGGTACCGCCGCTAACCCCCGCTACCGCCCGCGTAGGTACCGCCGCTAACCCCCGCTACCGCCCGCGTAGGTACCGCCGCTAACCCCCGCTACCGCCCGCGTAGGTACCGCCGCTAACCCCCGCTACCGCCCGCGTAGGTACCGCCGCTAACCCCCGCTACCGCCCGCGTAGGTACCGCCGCTAACCCCCGCTACCGCCCGCGTAGGTACCGCCGCTAACCCCCGCTACCGCCCGCGTAGGTACCGCCGCTAACCCCCGCTACCGCCCGCGTAGGTACCGCCGCTAACCCCCGCTACCGCCCGCGTAGGTACCGCCGCTAACCCCCGCTACCGCCCGCGTAGGTACCGCCGCTAACCCCCGCTACCGCCCGCGTAGGTACCGCCGCTAACCCCCGCTACCGCCCGCGTAGGTACCGCCGCTAACCCCCGCTACCGCCCGCGTAGGTACCGCCGCTAACCCCCGCTACCGCCCGCGTAGGTACCGCCGCTAACCCCCGCTACCGCCCGCGTAGGTACCGCCGCTAACCCCCGCTACCGCCCGCGTAGGTACCGCCGCTAACCCCCGCTACCGCCCGCGTAGGTACCGCCGCTAACCCCCGCTACCGCCCGCGTAGGTACCGCCGCTAACCCCCGCTACCGCCCGCGTAGGTACCGCCGCTAACCCCCGCTACCGCCCGCGTAGGTACCGCCGCTAACCCCCGCTACCGCCCGCGTAGGTACCGCCGCTAACCCCCGCTACCGCCCGCGTAGGTACCGCCGCTAACCCCCGCTACCGCCCGCGTAGGTACCGCCGCTAACCCCCGCTACCGCCCGCGTAGGTACCGCCGCTAACCCCCGCTACCGCCCGCGTAGGTACCGCCGCTAACCCCCGCTACCGCCCGCGTAGGTACCGCCGCTAACCCCCGCTACCGCCCGCGTAGGTACCGCCGCTAACCCCCGCTACCGCCCGCGTAGGTACCGCCGCTAACCCCCGCTACCGCCCGCGTAGGTACCGCCGCTAACCCCCGCTACCGCCCGCGTAGGTACCGCCGCTAACCCCCGCTACCGCCCGCGTAGGTACCGCCGCTAACCCCCGCTACCGCCCGCGTAGGTACCGCCGCTAACCCCCGCTACCGCCCGCGTAGGTACCGCCGCTAACCCCCGCTACCGCCCGCGTAGGTACCGCCGCTAACCCCCGCTACCGCCCGCGTAGGTACCGCCGCTAACCCCCGCTACCGCCCGCGTAGGTACCGCCGCTAACCCCCGCTACCGCCCGCGTAGGTACCGCCGCTAACCCCCGCTACCGCCCGCGTAGGTACCGCCGCTAACCCCCGCTACCGCCCGCGTAGGTACCGCCGCTAACCCCCGCTACCGCCCGCGTAGGTACCGCCGCTAACCCCCGCTACCGCCCGCGTAGGTACCGCCGCTAACCCCCGCTACCGCCCGCGTAGGTACCGCCGCTAACCCCCGCTACCGCCCGCGTAGGTACCGCCGCTAACCCCCGCTACCGCCCGCGTAGGTACCGCCGCTAACCCCCGCTACCGCCCGCGTAGGTACCGCCGCTAACCCCCGCTACCGCCCGCGTAGGTACCGCCGCTAACCCCCGCTACCGCCCGCGTAGGTACCGCCGCTAACCCCCGCTACCGCCCGCGTAGGTACCGCCGCTAACCCCCGCTACCGCCCGCGTAGGTACCGCCGCTAACCCCCGCTACCGCCCGCGTAGGTACCGCCGCTAACCCCCGCTACCGCCCGCGTAGGTACCGCCGCTAACCCCCGCTACCGCCCGCGTAGGTACCGCCGCTAACCCCCGCTACCGCCCGCGTAGGTACCGCCGCTAACCCCCGCTACCGCCCGCGTAGGTACCGCCGCTAACCCCCGCTACCGCCCGCGTAGGTACCGCCGCTAACCCCCGCTACCGCCCGCGTAGGTACCGCCGCTAACCCCCGCTACCGCCCGCGTAGGTACCGCCGCTAACCCCCGCTACCGCCCGCGTAGGTACCGCCGCTAACCCCCGCTACCGCCCGCGTAGGTACCGCCGCTAACCCCCGCTACCGCCCGCGTAGGTACCGCCGCTAACCCCCGCTACCGCCCGCGTAGGTACCGCCGCTAACCCCCGCTACCGCCCGCGTAGGTACCGCCGCTAACCCCCGCTACCGCCCGCGTAGGTACCGCCGCTAACCCCCGCTACCGCCCGCGTAGGTACCGCCGCTAACCCCCGCTACCGCCCGCGTAGGTACCGCCGCTAACCCCCGCTACCGCCCGCGTAGGTACCGCCGCTAACCCCCGCTACCGCCCGCGTAGGTACCGCCGCTAACCCCCGCTACCGCCCGCGTAGGTACCGCCGCTAACCCCCGCTACCGCCCGCGTAGGTACCGCCGCTAACCCCCGCTACCGCCCGCGTAGGTACCGCCGCTAACCCCCGCTACCGCCCGCGTAGGTACCGCCGCATCACCATGGCGATCCGTTCTGCGTCGACCGATCCCGCCGGCACCGTCCACCTGGCGGAGAGCGGCACGAGCATGGCGTCGACGGCGACCAACGCGACGGTCGCCAGCACCGCGCGCCGCGAGTCTCCCGTCATCTGTCCGGACATGGAGTTCAGCTACCGGGTGGAGGAGCCGGGCAGCAGCGAGCTGGTCACCGGGCGCGCCGCTGACGTCGCTGCCGCCGCGTACCTCGAGTTCATGGCGCGGTTCCCGGTCCAGGTCAAGCCCTACGTCGGGACTACGGTGCCGCGCGTGTTCGTGTACACAGTGAGCCTCCCGTCGCACCCTCCCGTCATGCCCTCCCGTCGCACCCTCCCGTCATGCCCTCCCGTCATGCCCTCCCGTCGTGCCCTCCCGTCATGCCCTCCCGTCATGCCCTCCCGTCATGCCCTCCCGTCATGCCCTCCCGTCATGCCCTCCCGTCGCACCCTCCCGTCGCACCCTCCCTTCATGCCCTCCCGTCATGCCCTCCCGTCATGCCCTCTCGTCATGCCCTCCCGTCATGCCCTCCCGTCATGCCCTCCCGTCATGCCCTCCCGTCATGCCCTCCCGTCATGCCCTCCCGTTATGCCCTCCCGTCATGCCCTCCTGTCATGCCCTCCCGTCATACCCTTCCTTAAAGTAGTTCTAGCGTTTCTCACTATACCCCAGAAATACACCAAAAATTGCTGAAATGTAGTATAAGTTATGCTGCTTTTTTTTTTGCTTCTTCTATCAATGTTTCTAAAAAAAGGTTTTTATTTCGTTCGTACCGTTAAGATTGGGCGCAATATTAGTTATAGTGACATAAAACGACAGCATTTTGATGCCGCTCATGTTAAAAGATAGGGATTTGCTGTTTCTTGAATTGATTGTAGCTCCGTATTCCTTCGGTCAACCCTTATTATCTTTGTACTAAAAGAAGCAGCGTAACTTAAAGTACATTTCAGAATTTTTTTGTGGATTTCTGAGGTATTGTGAGAAACGCTAGAACTACTTTAATACCCTCCCTTCATGCCCTCCCTTAATACCCTACCATCTTGTAGCACGTTCATTTCCACCCTCTTCCACCCCCTACCTCCCCCCTGGCTCCCCCCTGACTCCCCTCTGGCTCCCCGTTCTCCTTCACGCCTGGGCTTGCCACTGTTTTGTTTAGTAAAATAGAGATGACATTGCCTCGAAACGTAAATCAGTGTCGAGGCGTTGAGACGGATCCTTAAACCGTGGCCTTTCCAAGTTTCTGCTCAGAAAACTTGGCGACCTGGCGGCCATCTGGCAGCGTGCAATTTTAACTGGTGCTGACTTGAGACTATCTCACCCCACTGTAAATATTACGGCGCTAGTAAAGCTACAGCGCAACACTCCACTGTTAACAACGCTAGTAAAGCCACAGCGTAACGCTCCACTGTAAACAACCCGGCGCTAGTAAAGCCACAGCGCAACGCTCCACTGTAAACAACCCAGCGCTAGTAAAGCTACAGCGCAACGCTCCACTGTGAACAACCCGGCGCTAGTAAAGACTAAAGCCACAACAGCAACGCTCCACTGTAAACAACCCGGCGCTAGTAAAGCCACAGCGTAACGCTCCACTGTAAACAATCCGGCGCTAGTAAAGCCACAGCGCAACGCTCCACTGTTAACAACCCGGCGCTAGTAAAGCCACAGCGCAACGCTCCACTGTAAACAACCCGGCGCTAGCAAAGACTAAAGCCACAACAGCAATGCTCCACTGTAAACAACCCGGCGCTAGTAAAGCTACAGCGCAATGCTCCACTGTAAACAACCCGGCGCTAGTAAAGCCACAGCGCAACGCTCCACTGTAAGCAACCCGGTGCTAGTAAAGCCACAGCGCAACGCTCCACTGTAAACAATCCGGCGCTAGTAAAGCCACAGCGCAACGCTCCACTGTAAGCAACCCGGCGCTAGTAAAGCCACAGCGTAACGCTCCACTGTAAACAATCCGGCGCTAGTAAAGCCACAGCGCAACGCTCCACTGTTAACAACCCGGCGCTAGTAAAGCCACAACAGCAATGCTCCACTGTAAACAACCCGGCGCTAGTAAAGCCACAGCGCAACGCTCCACTGTAAACAACCCGGCGCTAGTAAAGACTAAAGCCACAGCGCAACGCTCCACTGTAAGCAACCCGGTGCTAGTAAAGCCACAGCGCAATGCTCCACTGTAAACAACCCGGCGCTAGTAAAGCCACAGCGCAACGCTCCACTGTAAGCAACCCGGCGCTAGTAAAGCCACAGCGTAACGCTCCACTGTAAACAACCCGGCGCTAGTAAAGCCACAGCGTAACGCTCCACTGTAAACAACCCGGCGCTAGTAAAGCCACAGCGCAACGCTCCACTGTAAACAATCCGGCGCTAGTAAAGCCACAGCGCAACGCTCCACTGTAAACAACCCGGCGCTAGTAAAGCCACAGCGCAACGCTCCACTGTAAACAACCCGGCGCTAGTAAAGACTAAAGCCACAACAGCAATGCTCCACTGTAAACAACCCGGCGCTAGTAAAGCCACAGCGTAACGCTCCACTGTAAACAACCCGGCGCTAGTAAAGCCACAGCGTAACGCTCCACTGTAAACAACCCGGCGCTAGTAAAGCCACAGCGCAACGCTCCACTGTAAACAACCCAGCGCTAGTAAAGCTACAGCGCAACGCTCCACTGTGAACAACCCGGCGCTAGTAAAGACTAAAGCCACAACAGCAACGCTCCACTGTAAACAACCCGGCGCTAGTAAAGCCACAGCGTAACGCTCCACTGTAAACAATCCGGCGCTAGTAAAGCCACAGCGCAACGCTCCACTGTTAACAACCCGGCGCTAGTAAAGCCACAACAGCAATGCTCCACTGTAAACAACCCGGCGCTAGTAAAGCCACAGCGCAACGCTCCACTGTAAACAACCCGGCGCTAGCAAAGACTAAAGCCACAACAGCAATGCTCCACTGTAAACAACCCGGCGCTAGTAAAGCTACAGCGCAATGCTCCACTGTAAACAACCCGGCGCTAGTAAAGCCACAGCGCAACGCTCCACTGTAAGCAACCCGGTGCTAGTAAAGCCACAGCGCAACGCTCCACTGTAAACAATCCGGCGCTAGTAAAGCCACAGCGCAACGCTCCACTGTAAGCAACCCGGCGCTAGTAAAGCCACAGCGTAACGCTCCACTGTAAACAATCCGGCGCTAGTAAAGCCACAGCGCAACGCTCCACTGTTAACAACCCGGCGCTAGTAAAGCCACAACAGCAATGCTCCACTGTAAACAACCCGGCGCTAGTAAAGCCACAGCGCAACGCTCCACTGTAAACAACCCGGCGCTAGTAAAGACTAAAGCCACAGCGCAACGCTCCACTGTAAGCAACCCGGTGCTAGTAAAGCCACAGCGCAATGCTCCACTGTAAACAACCCGGCGCTAGTAAAGCCACAGCGCAACGCTCCACTGTAAGCAACCCGGCGCTAGTAAAGCCACAGCGTAACGCTCCACTGTAAACAACCCGGCGCTAGTAAAGCCACAGCGTAACGCTCCACTGTAAACAACCCGGCGCTAGTAAAGCCACAGCGCAACGCTCCACTGTAAACAATCCGGCGCTAGTAAAGCCACAGCGCAACGCTCCACTGTAAACAACCCGGCGCTAGTAAAGCCACAGCGCAACGCTCCACTGTAAACAACCCGGCGCTAGTAAAGACTAAAGCCACAACAGCAATGCTCCACTGTAAACAACCCGGCGCTAGTAAAGCTACAGCGCAATGCTCCACTGTAAACAACCCGGCGCTAGTAAAGCCACCGCGCTCTGTTGCTTGCAACGGAAGCGTTGAGCGAGCTGTTAGTGACAGCGTCGGCAATGCTTTCAGATCCCGAGCATGTGTGAGAAGGGGCTGCCGAAGTTGGTGGAGCGCGAGGTGGACTGCGACGTGCTCTGGTTCAACGCGATGCTCGGTCACGTCTTGTACGACCTGCTCGCCAGCCCCACCATCGCTGACATGGTGCAGGCCAAGATTCAGAAGAAGCTGGACCTAATCAAGGTACTTGGGATGGTATACAACCCGAAATGGGAAGGTTTTTGATTCGTTTTTAATTGAATGCAGGAAATGGCCTGAGTTCTCCATGCCCCCAGTGTTGTATTGATTGTTTATTATTGTTTATTTTAACTTCCTTGCTGGGCATAATCATTGGCTTGGTAATTGAAGCAATTCTGTAAAGAAAAGACCCCTGCTGACACAAGTATTCTAATTACTGAAGACTGTGTCTTCTGCTAATCCTAGCTCGTTCGATTTCTAACGTCGATAAGTCTCTGATATTTTTCTATTCCTCACACGGAAAATTTTGCTTGTGCAGCGTTCCACGTAAAAGCAGTTAGTTGCCCGTACAATAATCACTATATTTCTGAAAAACGTTCAATTGACAGTTGAAAGAAATTCTAACTCGCAATGTGAAGTCTCGAGTCGATCGGACGTCTACTTTGTTCACAAGAGATCTGGAATTCGGGACTTTTCAGCGGGGGGGCAAGCAGGGGGCAAGCCAATTTTTGGGGATGCACTTGCCCCCCCATGCACCCCCGTGGCGCCGCCACTGCTTGTATGGAATGCAGCCAATCAGAGATCAGAGATTGCGCGACGTCAAACTTTTCAAAAAATCGTGGCGGCAAATGTCAGTGTGCCGTGCAAAATTTGAAATGGCTGCAATTAAAATTAATTATAATTTGATAAAAGTTTATCTTTAAATAGAAATCACAACCATACCTGACGTCTGACGAAAGTAGATCAAAATTCACTCTCATTTTTTTCTGAAATGTCAGCTGACATCACTTCCATGGCCTACTGTGATAATAAATGTGGTACAATGATTATTGTAGGCGTGTAAAAGGTCGTCACATTTTTCATCAAATCCGTCACACAAAACCTTGTACAATGTTTATATCACGGACTGCTGCTCAAGGGCTTGACGAAAAATGTGACCGTGTAAATGGGACTTAAGAATGCTTTTATGATACTATAGATTTACGCGGAGATTTTAAAGAAGGTTGATTCTAACGGTTTTGAATTTTTTATGCTACTTTTGGCTAAACAATGTCTGGTTAAATGGTTATCCTTCAGGTAGGAAGAAAACAGAAGCAACCAATAGATTGTCACCATGTACCTATATTATTTTACCTGGAAATTAGCCCCCAATCTGGACTCTGTAAAACCAGTCCTGAATCAATAGCCTAAAAAGAAGGGCCAACTTGTGGATGTCACCCGCGGAAACGTCCCCCGTTGTTGCTGCAGCTGCCGTACTACATCGACAACCTGGTGCTGAGCCACATCGACCTCGGCCGCAACGTGCCGTACTTTCACCGCGCTTCCCGTCCGGTGGTCAACGATCACGGACTCTGGGTGGACCTAGACGTCACCTTCGAGGGCTGCGTGCGGCTCACCATCGAGACCAAGCTCAACCTGATGAAGCTCAAGGTCAGTGGCACCGCGTTATGCTGATGTTTTGGGAAGTTCGCTGCCACCAGAAGCAAGAGCCTCGAAAGGAAGGAGGAGAGCGGTTTCGGGGCGAGACGATCGTCGGGGGTAGCCATTAAAGAATGATACAGGTTGAGGTTTGAAATTTCAAGAAAATAAGAGTTATTAATAAAAAGAACAGACAGTTTTAGAAAGTGGGAACCAAAATTTCCCTATTTAAAATCGTTGGATGATTTACATGTAGCGAAGTTAAAAGTGCTCTGCCTTACATTGGCAGAAGCTCCTCTATTTATACTAAAAATACCCTGACCTATTGCATGTTAAATCTCTACAGTGGTGGGGGTAGTGGCTAGCAGATGTGAGGGTTGACAAATGGGGGTGAAGACTTAACAGATGTGAGGTTTTAACACAATATGGGGGTGGCTTTTGCCGTAAGACGTGAACCATGATATTTGTGTAAAGAAAAGAGGGGATGCTTAAAGAATGCTTCATTACAGCGTTAGGACGCGTGAGATGCGTTGTAGGCATGCCGTTGACTTGGACGTTTGCGTGAAATGTGGAGTGCGCATGTTCGCGAGAGTGTTCACGACAAACCGTATAACCGTAGAGGCCTGTTTGAAACTTACTCGCTCTGCTGACTTGGACGCTAACGTGAAATAAGCCTGCTCGTTCACAATTCAGACCTGAAAGGTCGAGCGTTACGCACCGTAATCGAAATGTTTGACCGAGGCGAAGATTTCGTCGGTGTTTGAGATGTACGATGGATACTCTCGAAATTTAGTGATGCCTTTAGTTTTAAATACATTCCTTCGTGAAATACGTGACGAATTTGTTTGATTTTTGCTGCTCACAACGGGCCTTGAAATTCTACAAACTATTTTCGCAGTTCTAGCGAATGGAAACAGCGATTAAATGTTGGAAGCGAAGAGAGATGGGATTTTATAATTAGGTTGTTGACAGAGTCTGAAACGCCTGCTTTGTGAAAGCTGAGCATTGCCTAAAATGCCTATTTGTATATTTATTGATGTTGCCGGATCAGGTATTATAATTTATAATAAGTATTTCCATTCAACGAAAAATGGCGGCACTTAATACCCACTTAGAAAACCCACTTGGATTTTGACCTCCCTATATCTTCATTACATGAAAAGGTCCACAATAAATATAATTGTCTCTACTGAGAATGAGGTTAGGTGCATAACGTCAGAGCCAACTCTGTCACCTGGACGTCGAATACACTTGCACTGGATGCCTGTGTAGAACTCGTACCATTACGAGTCGCTTCTTCCCCTTCTCTCCCGAGAGAGCCCTTTCCTCACCCAGCGAAGCAGGAATCTTGTGTGGCCGGATAGCTCAGTGGTCAGAGCAACCGCCCGGCAAGCGGAAGGTCCCGGGTTCATATCCCGGTTCGGACGCACATTTTTCCTGCGTGGCAAACCCACCAATAATTGTCTCAGATGTTTAGTCAAAGAAGATCGGTAAATCTCAATCCAAGAACCCTTTCTTAGAAGACAATCGACATAATTCCCGAATGAACGTGGTTTAACTGTCTGATTTCCACGGCGCAACGTCTTGACGGTGCGTGCTTGCTGCTTTCTTGTTGTACAGAAGAAGAAGGACACGGAGGAGGATGAGGAAGGAGACGAAGAAGACGTTGTCTCGGTGGCGTCCCCTCCCGCGCAGCTCGCAGAGGAGGGGGAGGACGCTGACGATGACCTCGTCTCCATGCTGGAGGGCTTCGAAGAGGAGGGCGGGGATGAGTTCATAGAACTCGCCAGGTGAGCAGAGACTGCAGGGCAGCGGAGGCCCGAAATCGTCTCGAACTTTTTATAGTCGAAACACATTCATCAAGCAATGGTTTCTAAACGTGCCATCTTGACAATGAATGCAATCTCAGAGGAGATGTGTTTGTAAAGTCAATCCATCTAGCGTTCACCTGCACTGTGAAAAGTTTGGGAATTCAAAATGAATCAGGACAGACATATCTCTTTGACCGCAATCTTTTCTATCTATCATTGATTAGTTGGCTTTGAAAGACAAACCACCGATTCCATTCCATCGCAATGATGTCATGAAACCCGCTATGTAAAGCCATCAAGGTTGAGTCCATCTTCCACGATCAATTAGCAGAGCAGCTGACTAATTATTTTTTCACAAACTGCTAGTAAATGCGGTGGCTATCTGACGTTGCTTCTTTCCGGACGGAATCGGTCTGTCCGTCGAGCTTGGAAACCAAACAACGGACAGTCACCTAATTATTTGATGCCGCTGCTGCTAACGCTGCTGCTAACGCTGCTGCTAACGCTGCTGCTAACGCTGCTGCTAACGCTGCTGCTAACGCTGCTGCTAACGCTGCTGCTAACGCTGCTGCTAACGCTGCTGCTAACGCTGCTAACGCTGCTGCTAACGCTGCTGCTAACGCTGCTGCTAACGCTGCTGCTAACGCTGCTGCTAACGCTGCTGCTAACGCTGCTGCTAACGCTGCTGCTAACGCTGCTAACGCTGCTGCTAACGCTGCTAACGCTGCTGCTAACGCTGCTGCTAACGCTGCTGCTAACGCTGCTGCTAACGCTGCTGCTAACGCTGCTGCTAACGCTGCTGCTAACGCTGCTGCTAACGCTGCTGCTAACGCTGCAGCTAACGCTGCTGCTAACGCTGCTGCTAACGCTGCTGCTAACGCTGCTGCTAACGCTGCTGCTAACGCTGCTGCTAACGCTGCTGCTAACGCTGCTGCTAACGCTGCTAACGCTGCTGCTGCTGCTGCTGCTGCTAACGCTGCTGCTAACGCTGCTGCTAACGCTGCTGCTGCTGCTGCTGCTGCTGCTGCTGCTGCTGCTGCTGCTGCTGCTGCTGCTGCTGCTGCTGCTGCTGCTGCTGCTGCTGCTGCTGCTGCTGCTGCCGCTGCTAACGCTGCTGCTAACGCTGCTAACGCTGCTGCTGCTGCTAACGCTGCTGCTAACGCTGCTGCTGCTGCTAACGCTGCTGCTAACGCTGCTGCTAACGCTGCTGCTGCTGCTAACGCTGCTGCTAACGCTGCTGCTAACGCTGCTGCTAACGCTGCTGCTAACGCTGCTGCTAACGCTGCTGCTAACGCTGCTGCTGCTGCTGCTGCTGCTGCTGCTGCTAACGCTGCTGCTAACGCTGCTGCTAACGCTGCTGCTGCTGCTGCTGCTGCTGCTGCTGCTGCTGCTGCTGCTGCTGCTGCTGCTGCTGCTGCTGCTGCTGCTGCTGCTGCTGCTGCTGCTGCTGCTGCTGCTGCTGCTGCTGCTGCTGCTGCCGCTGCTAACGCTGCTGCTAACGCTGCTAACGCTGCTGCTGCTGCTAACGCTGCTGCTAACGCTGCTGCTGCTGCTAACGCTGCTGCTAACGCTGCTGCTAACGCTGCTGCTGCTGCTAACGCTGCTGCTAACGCTGCTGCTAACGCTGCTGCTAACGCTGCTGCTAACGCTGCTGCTAACGCTGCTGCTAACGCTGCTGCTAACGCTGCTGCTAACGCTGCTGCTAACGCTGCTGCTAACGCTGCTGCTAACGCTGCTGCTAACGCTGCTGCCAACGCTGCTGCTAACGCTGCTGCCAACGCTGCTGCTAACGCTGCTGCTAACGCTGCTGCCAACGCTGCTGCTAACGCTGCTGCTAACGCTGCTGCTAACGCTGCTGCTAACGCTGCTGCTAACGCTGCTGCTAACGCTGCTGCTAACGCTGCTGCTAACGCTGCTGCTAACGCTGCTGCTAACGCTGCTGCTAACGCTGCTGCTAACGCTGCTGCTAACGCTGCTAACGCTGCTGCTGCTAACGCTGCTGCTAACGCTGCTGCTAACGCTGCTGCTAACGCTGCTGCTAACGCTGCTGCTGCTAACGCTGCTGCTAACGCTGCTGCTAACGCTGCTGCTAACGCTGCTGCTAACGCTGCTGCTAACGCTGCTGCTAACGCTGCTGCTAACGCTGCTGCTAACGCTGCTGCTAACGCTGCTGCTAACGCTGCTGCTAACGCTGCTGCTAACGCTGCTGCTAACGCTGCTGCTAACGCTGCTGCCAACGCTGCTGCTAACGCTGCTGCTAACGCTGCTGCTAACGCTGCTGCTAACGCTGCTGCTAACGCTGCTGCCAACGCTGCTGCTAACGCTGCTGCCAACGCTGCTGCTAACGCTGCTGCCAACGCTGCTGCCGACGCTGCTGCCAACGCTGCTGCCAACGCTGCTGCCAACGCTGCTGCTGACGCTGCTGCTGACGCTGCTGCTGACGCTGCAGCTAACGCTGCTGCTAACGCTGCTGCTAACGCTGCTGCTAACGCTGCTGCTGCTGCTAACGCTGCTGCTGCTGCTAACGCTGCTGCTAACGCTGCTGCTGACGCTGCTGCTGACGCTGCTGCTGACGCTGCTGCTAACGCTGCTGCTAACGCTGCTGATGACGCTGCTGCTAACGCTGCTGCTAACGCTGCTGATGACGCTGCAGCTAACGCTGCTGCTGACGCTGCTGCTGACGCTGCTGCTAACGCTGCTGCTGACGCTGCTGCTAACGCTGCTGCTGACGCTGCTGCTAACGCTGCTGCTAACGCTGCTGCTGCTAACGCTGCTGCTGCTGCTAACGCTGCTGCTGCTGCTAACGCTGCTGCTAACGCTGCTGCTGACGCTGCTGCTGACGCTGCTGCTGACGCTGCTGCTAACGCTGCTGCTAACGCTGCTGATGACGCTGCTGCTAACGCTGCTGCTAACGCTGCTGCTAACGCTGCTGCTAACGCTGCTGCTAACGCTGCTGCTAACGCTGCTGCTAACGCTGCTGCTAACGCTGCTAACGCTGCTGCTGCTAACGCTGCTGCTAACGCTGCTGCTAACGCTGCTGCTAACGCTGCTGCTAACGCTGCTGCTGCTAACGCTGCTGCTAACGCTGCTGCTAACGCTGCTGCTAACGCTGCTGCTAACGCTGCTGCTAACGCTGCTGCTAACGCTGCTGCTAACGCTGCTGCCAACGCTGCTGCTAACGCTGCTGCTAACGCTGCTGCCAACGCTGCTGCCAACGCTGCTGCCGACGCTGCTGCTAACGCTGCTGCTAACGCTGCTGCTAACGCTGCTGCTGACGCTGCTGCTAACGCTGCTGCTAACGCTGCTGCTGACGCTGCTGCTAACGCTGCTGCTAACGCTGCTGCTAACGCTGCTGCTGACGCTGCTGCTAACGCTGCTGCTAACGCTGCTGCTAACGCTGCTGCTAACGCTGCTGCTAACGCTGCTGCTAACGCTGCTGCTGCTGCTGCTGCTGCTAACGCTGCTGCTAACGCTGCTGCTGCTGACGCTGCTGCTAACGCTGCTGCTAACGCTGCTGCTAACGCTGCTGCTAACGCTGCTGCTGCTAACGCTGCTGCTAACGCTGCTGCTAACGCTGCTGCTAACGCTGCTGCTAACGCTGCTGCTAACGCTGCTGCTAACGCTGCTGCTGACGCTGCTGCTGACGCTGCTGCTGACGCTGCTGCTAACGCTGCTGCTAACGCTGCTGCTAACGCTGCTGCTGACGCTGCTGCTAACGCTGCTGCTAACGCTGCTGCTAACGCTGCTGCTAACGCTGCTGCTGACGCTGCTGCTAACGCTGCTGCTGCTGCTAACGCTGCTGCTGCTGCTAACGCTGCTGCTAACGCTGCTGCTAACGCTGCTGCTAACGCTGCTGCTAACGCTGCTAACGCTGCTGCTGCTAACGCTGCTGCTAACGCTGCTGCTAACGCTGCTGCTAACGCTGCTGCTAACGCTGCTGCTGCTAACGCTGCTGCTAACGCTGCTGCTAACGCTGCTGCTAACGCTGCTGCTAACGCTGCTGCTAACGCTGCTGCTAACGCTGCTGCTAACGCTGCTGCCAACGCTGCTGCTAACGCTGCTGCTAACGCTGCTGCCAACGCTGCTGCCAACGCTGCTGCCGACGCTGCTGCCAACGCTGCTGCCAACGCTGCTGCCGACGCTGCTGCCAACGCTGCTGCTAACGCTGCTGCCGACGCTGCTGCTGACGCTGCTGCTGACGCTGCTGCCAACGCTGCTGCCGACGCTGCTGCCAACGCTGCTGCCGACGCTGCTGCCAACGCTGCTGCCGACGCTGCTGCCAACGCTGCTGCTAACGCTGCTGCCGACGCTGCTGCTGACGCTGCTGCTGACGCTGCTGCTAACGCTGCTGCTGCTGCTAACGCTGCTGCTGCTGCTAACGCTGCTGCTAACGCTGCTGCTAACGCTGCTGCTAACGCTGCTGCTAACGCTGCTAACGCTGCTGCTGCTAACGCTGCTGCTAACGCTGCTGCTAACGCTGCTGCTAACGCTGCTGCTAACGCTGCTGCTGCTAACGCTGCTGCTAACGCTGCTGCTAACGCTGCTGCTAACGCTGCTGCTAACGCTGCTGCTAACGCTGCTGCTAACGCTGCTGCTAACGCTGCTGCCAACGCTGCTGCTAACGCTGCTGCTAACGCTGCTGCCAACGCTGCTGCCAACGCTGCTGCCGACGCTGCTGCCAACGCTGCTGCCAACGCTGCTGCCGACGCTGCTGCCAACGCTGCTGCTAACGCTGCTGCCGACGCTGCTGCTGACGCTGCTGCTGACGCTGCTGCCAACGCTGCTGCCGACGCTGCTGCCAACGCTGCTGCCGACGCTGCTGCCAACGCTGCTGCCGACGCTGCTGCTGACGCTGCTGCTGACGCTGCTGCTAACGCTGCTGCTGACGCTGCTGCTGACGCTGCTGCTGACGCTGCTGCTAACGCTGCTGATGACGCTGCTGCTGACGCTGCTGCTGACGCTGCTGCTAACGCTGCTGCTAACGCTGCTGCTAACGCTGCTGCTAACGCTGCTAACGCTGCTGCTGACGCTGCTGCTGACGCTGCTGCTGACGCTGCTGCTGACGCTGCTGCTAACGCTGCTGCTAACGCTGCTGCTAACGCTGCTGCTGACGCTGCTGCTGACGCTGCTGCTAACGCTGCTGCTGACGCTGCTGCTAACGCTGCTGCTAACGCTGCTGCTGACGCTGCTGCTAACGCTGCTGCTAACGCTGCTGCTAACGCTGCTGCTAACGCTGCTGCTGACGCTGCTGCTGACGCTGCTGCTAACGCTGCTGCTGACGCTGCTGCTAACGCTGCTGCTAACGCTGCTGCTAACGCTGCTGCTAACGCTGCTGCTAACGCTGCTGCTAACGCTGCTGCTAACGCTGCTGCTGACGCTGCTGCTAACGCTGCTGCTGCTGCTAACGCTGCTGCTAACGCTGCTGCTAACGCTGCTGCCAACGCTGCTGCTAACGCTGCTGCTAACGCTGCTGCTAACGCTGCTGCTAACGCTGCTGCTAACGCTGCTGCTAACGCTGCTAACGCTGCTGCTGCTAACGCTGCTGCTAACGCTGCTGCTAACGCTGCTGCTAACGCTGCTGCTAACGCTGCTGCTGCTAACGCTGCTGCTAACGCTGCTGCTAACGCTGCTGCTAACGCTGCTGCTAACGCTGCTGCTAACGCTGCTGCTAACGCTGCTGCTAACGCTGCTGCCAACGCTGCTGCTAACGCTGCTGCTAACGCTGCTGCCAACGCTGCTGCCAACGCTGCTGCCGACGCTGCTGCCAACGCTGCTGCCAACGCTGCTGCCGACGCTGCTGCCAACGCTGCTGCCGACGCTGCTGCCAACGCTGCTGCTAACGCTGCTGCCGACGCTGCTGCTGACGCTGCTGCTGACGCTGCTGCTAACGCTGCTGCTAACGCTGCTGCTAACGCTGCTGCTAACGCTGCTGCTGACGCTGCTGCTGACGCTGCTGCTGACGCTGCTGCTAACGCTGCTGCTGACGCTGCTGCTAACGCTGCTGCTAACGCTGCTGCTGACGCTGCTGCTGACGCTGCTGCTAACGCTGCTGCTGACGCTGCTGCTAACGCTGCTGCTAACGCTGCTGCTAACGCTGCTGCTAACGCTGCTGCTAACGCTGCTGCTGACGCTGCTGCTAACGCTGCTGCTGCTGCTAACGCTGCTGCTAACGCTGCTGCTAACGCTGCTGCCAACGCTGCTGCTAACGCTGCTGCTAACGCTGCTGCTAACGCTGCTGCTAACGCTGCTGCTAACGCTGCTGCTAACGCTGCTGCTAACGCTGCTGCTAACGCTGCTGCTAACGCTGCTGCTGACGCTGCTGCTAACGCTGCTGCTGCTGCTAACGCTGCTGCTAACGCTGCTGCTAACGCTGCTGCCAACGCTGCTGCTAACGCTGCTGCTAACGCTGCTGCTAACGCTGCTGCTGCTGACGCTGCTGCTGACGCTGCTGCTGACGCTGCTGCTAACGCTGCTGCTAACGCTGCTGCTGCTAACGCTGCTGCTGACGCTGCTGCTAACGCTGCTGCTGCTGCTAACGCTGCTGCTAACGCTGCTGCTGACGCTGCTGCTAACGCTGCTGCTGCTGCTAACGCTGCTGCTAACGCTGCTGCTAACGCTGCTGCTAACGCTGCTGCTAACGCTGCTGCTAACGCTGCTGCTAACGCTGCTGCTAACGCTGCTGCTGACGCTGCTGCTAACGCTGCTGCTGCTGCTAACGCTGCTGCTAACGCTGCTGCTAACGCTGCTGCCAACGCTGCTGCTAACGCTGCTGCTAACGCTGCTGCTAACGCTGCTGCTAACGCTGCTGCTAACGCTGCTGCTGCTAACGCTGCTGCTGACGCTGCTGCTAACGCTGCTGCTGCTGCTGCTAACGCTGCTGCTGCTGCTAACGCTGCTGCTAACGCTGCTGCTGCTGCTAACGCTGCTGCTGCTGCTAACGCTGCTGCTGCTGCTAACGCTGCTGCTAACGCTGCTGCTAACGCTGCTGCTAACGCTGCTGCTAACGCTGCTGCTAACGCTGCTGCTGACGCTGCTGCTGACGCTGCTGCTAACGCTGCTGCTAACGCTGCTGATGACGCTGCTGCTAACGCTGCTGCTAACGCTGCTGCTAACGCTGCTGCTAACGCTGCTAACGCTGCTGCTAACGCTGCTGCTAACGCTGCTGCTAACGCTGCTGCTAACGCTGCTAACGCTGCTGCTGACGCTGCTGCTGACGCTGCTGCTAACGCTGCTGCTAACGCTGCTGCTAACGCTGCTGCTAACGCTGCTGCTAACGCTGCTGCTAACGCTGCTGCTAACGCTGCTGCTAACGCTGCTGCTAACGCTGCTGATGACGCTGCTGCTAACGCTGCTAACGCTGCTGATAACGCTGCTGCTAACGCTGCTAACGCTGCTAACGCTGCTGCTGCTAACGCTGCTGCTGACGCTGCTGCTAACGCTGCTGCTGCTGCTGCTAACGCTGCTGCTGCTGCTAACGCTGCTGCTAACGCTGCTGCTGCTGCTAACGCTGCTGCTGCTGCTAACGCTGCTAACGCTGCTGATAACGCTGCTGCTAACGCTGCTAACGCTGCTAACGCTGCTGCTGCTAACGCTGCTGCTGACGCTGCTGCTAACGCTGCTGCTGCTGCTGCTAACGCTGCTGCTGCTGCTAACGCTGCTGCTAACGCTGCTGCTGCTGCTAACGCTGCTGCTGCTGCTAACGCTGCTGCTGCTGCTAACGCTGCTGCTAACGCTGCTGCTGACGCTGCTGCTGACGCTGCTGCTAACGCTGCTGCTAACGCTGCTGATGACGCTGCTGCTAACGCTGCTGCTAACGCTGCTGCTAACGCTGCTGCTAACGCTGCTAACGCTGCTGCTAACGCTGCTGCTAACGCTGCTGCTAACGCTGCTGCTAACGCTGCTAACGCTGCTGCTGACGCTGCTGCTGACGCTGCTGCTAACGCTGCTGCTAACGCTGCTGCTAACGCTGCTGCTAACGCTGCTGCTGACGCTGCTGCTGACGCTGCTGCTAACGCTGCTGCTAACGCTGCTGATGACGCTGCTGCTAACGCTGCTGCTAACGCTGCTGATGACGCTGCTGCTAACGCTGCTAACGCTGCTGATAACGCTGCTGCTAACGCTGCTAACGCTGCTAACGCTGCTAATGCTGCGCTTTTCGGTGTTCCCAGGAAGTCGATTGTGATGGACCGCCCCAGCTCCAGCGACCAACAGTCGACCGAGCAATCCACGCCGTCAGCCACCCCTTCCGTTTCCAAGGCTTCGACAGCTTCACCATCAGGATCGAAGGCTTCGACAGCTACGCCTTCAGGGCCGAAGGCTGCGGGAGCCACGCCTACTGGTTCCAAGACTTCGACAGCTTCACCTTCAGGATCGAAAGCTGCGGGAGCAACCCCTTCCGGTTCCCAGGCGTCGGCGGCTTCGCCTTCAGGATCAAAGAGTGTGGGAGCAACGCCGTCGGGTTCAAAGACGTCTGCAGCGTTGTCTTCGGGCTCCAAGACTGGCACGGCTTCGCGTTCGGGCTCCAAGACTGGCACGGCTTCGCGTTCGGGCTCCAAGACCTCGGCTGGCCGCGGCTCCTTGACGGAGGCGATGAAGCAGCAGTCGGCGATCTACAACAGCGACGTCGAGGACTCGGCCGAATCTTCCGAGACCGAGACCGACACTAAGTCGGCGCCGACCAGCTCGGGGGAGTCGGGGTGAGTCGCTGGCTCCTTCGTGTCGAGACACACATCTCGACAGCCGAAGATGTCCGACTTGCTTCACCTGGCTAAACATCTTACTCTTAAAATTTAATTGCTAACCACAGTCCCAAAATCTCAAACTTTTTCCCGACGTTTCTCAAAGGTATGCTGCCTGTTTTGTCAACGGTCGAAACTCGAGGACTTCATTCATTACACAGTTAAATAGTATTTCTGAAAACTACCGTGCTAAGATTAGTCCAAGACGGTACGAACGCATCGCTGCTTGTTGATGAGCGTAACGAGCGAAGCGAGTGAAGCGAATCTTCAATTACACTTACTGCTAAAAAAATTCCTGTATGATTTTTTGTTTGTTTGTTTTTTTTTTTTTTTTATGTCTGTTTGTTCGCGCTCTACAGGCCAAAAGACTTAACGGATTTTGATGAAATTTTCAAAATATCTTCGTTTTCTCTCAACTTAGACCCTGTACTATTCTCAGCTTATTTCACTTGCAACTTTTCCATTAAATTAATTTTTACGAAAATTTTCAGTTTTTCAAAATCACGTTTTTCACTCTAGAAGCCAAGTCTATAAAAATAATTCGACCAAACTTTGTAGATATGTTGACTCTCACGATGTTATGTTTGTGTAAAAATTTTATTCATTTTTGTTTGGAACTTTTCTTGAAAGTGGCGCTTTTATGTCGCTTTTTAAGTGTTTTGCAGTTTTTTGGAACTAAAACAACTTTATCTTCAACTGATGTTGACAAATTTAACTGTGTACGTTATAAATCTTAAAAAGAATATACTGTGTCATTTTTAAGCAAATCAAGACAAAAGTTTTTCTTTAAAACGATTTTCCGTTTTTAAATATCCAAATAATTTCTGGACGAGTAAATTATGGTATTTTTAGGTAACTTATGTCATAAAGAAAGCTGCTAAATTAACGTCGAACATTTTAAATTGATCATAAAAGCCTCTAGGCTATGCGCACACGCAATATAATTGCGTTGTGGGTGAGCGTAAATATTACGCTCATCCACAACACGATTATATGAGTGTTCGCATAGCCTAGTTTTTAGAAACAAAGTATCCGTTCGGAAATTGTGTCGGTACAGAGAATGGAATGTCGTGATGTGGTGTTCCTAACAGTTGCTGCTGGCGTGCAAGCAACGAGGATGTGTTTGTCTCATGGGACGGTGATGGGATGAGGCGATGCACAAGATCCCGGATTGTTTGTCGCAGGGGCACCAAGTCTACGGAGGCGTCGCCGTCGAGGGGCGTGGCGCCGGGCAGCAGCAGGGCGGTGATGCGGATGATGCACAGGATCGTCGAGTCCAAGTACTTCCAGCAGGTGCGTCCATCAGGCCTACCGCTAGAAATAATGCGCCGCCGCGTTTTTATCTCTGTTTGCGCTCCGCAGACAAAACCACTCCACTGATGTTGATTTAATTTTCAGAATACCTTTGTTTTTCTCTCGGCTTCAAACCTTTTGACCACTTTTATTATTTATTAGAAACAAAATTTCTGTTCCAAAATTAGTATGCGTGTCGGGATTTGAAGCGGAATCTCTCCCTGTCCGAAGCGTGTCGGGATTTGAAGCGGAATCTCTCCCTGTCCGAATACGACACTTTGGCACAAGTGTTTGCATTAACGTTTGAATCACACTCATTTTCTTCTTGATCAAAGAACGGTTTTTCAATCACGCTTCTCACTCTAGAGAACATACCATATTACATAATTTGACTAAACTCTCCAGATATCTTAAACCATATAAAATGACGACTGTGTAAATATTTCTTCACTTTACGTTAAGTACTTCTGTTGAAAACGACGTTTTTAAAATTCTTCCATTTTTCCCCCGCCAAATCACCCCTGGCTGTTGGTAATTTGCGTGGAATGGCGGTTGGTGTCGGAGTGAACGGCGTGATGAACGTTGCAGGCGACCGAGTACAAGTACATCAAGCGCGCGATGCAAGGCGTGAGCAACACGGTCATCACACTCACCGTCGAGCTCACGGCGCTCTCCGGCCAGCTGGCGCTCAACATGCCGCCGCCCCCTTCCGACCGGATCTGGTAGGTGGCGCTTACGTGCTGGCGCTTACGTGCTGGCGCTTACGTGCTGGCGCTTACGTGATGGCGCTTACGTGCTGGCGCTTACGTGATGGCGCTTACGTGATGGCGCTTACGTGCTGGCGCTTACGTGGTGGCGCTTACGTGCTGGCCCTTACGTGCTGGCGCTTACGTGCTTGCGCTTACGTGCTGGCCCTTACGTGCTGGCGCTTACGTACTGGCGCTTACGTGCTGGCCCTTACGTGCTGGCGCTTACGTACTGGCGCTTACGTGCTGGCGCTTACGTGCTGGCGCTTACGTGATGGCGCTTACGTGATGGCGCTTACGTGATGGCGCTTACGTGCTGGCGCTTACGTGCTGGCGCTTACGTGCTGGCGCTTACGTGCTGGCGCTTACGTGCTGGCGCTTACGTACTGGCGCTTACGTGCTGGCCCTTACGTGCTGGCGCTTACGTGCTGGCCCTTACGTGCTGGCGCTTACGTACTGGCGCTTACGTGCTGGCCCTTACGTGCTGGCGCTTACGTGCTGGCGCTTACGTGCTGGCGCTTACGTGCTGGCGCTTACGTGCTGGCGCTTACGTGATGGCGCTTACGTGATGGCGCTTACGTGATGGCGCTTACGTGATGGCGCTTACGTGCTGGCGCTTACGTGCTGGCGCTTACGTGATGGCGCTTACGTGATGGCGCTTACGTGATGGCGCTTACGTGATGGCGCCTACGTGCCGGCGCTTACGCGCTGGCGCTTTAAGCGTGGCACTTAGGCGGTTGCCTCCGGTGAAGTGCTCCCAGTTTAGTGCTTGAGTAAATAGCTTTCTTGGTAGCAAAAATTTAAGACCAATACAATTTTATTTCCTGCTGTCCCCATATCAACGTAAAATAGTTACGATTTTTATTTTATTTTTCATCTTGAAAGTTGAAACTGTCGATAAAAATATCGATGTGACCTACCGTATTCTGTTGCCAAATCACACAAATTCGATTACATTTTCACAATGTAATATTTAAACATTGTAAAATTTAAATGTATTTTAAATGTAATTCAAATTCAATCACATTTCGGTTGAGAAGTCACTCGTCTTTTCTATGAGAGCGTTCATTTGTTCCATTAAAAACATTGACAATAATTGAGATATCACAGAAAAGACGAGTGACTTCCATAACAAAATTTTTACAAAATCGCCCCCCTGTTCCACTCAGAGAAAAATGACGTCAGATACCCACCAGACTTTCTACCAGGTTGTAAAAAAAAAAAAAAATTAGCTCGACTAAATAACAAAGGAAGACAAGGAAATCACAACCCGAATTGCTCTGCCTGGCTTTAGCGAGTGGGTATCATGACGTCATTTTGATAGAATTTTGATTGAATGTAAAAGACGTATCAATGGCTTTGTTGTCTGCGCCTGTACGTGTCTCCAATCCGATATAAATCGGTCCGCCTCGTGTGAAAACGCAATCTTCGCTTGTCGCAGGTACGGCTTCCGCGGCAACCCCGGCATCTGGCTGAAGGCGCGGCCCAAGTTCGGCGATCGCAGCGTCAGCATGCGTCGGCTCGTCTCGTTCATCGAGAAGAAGCTGGTGCAGGAGATGGAGGTACGTCGCTGCCACTCTTTGCCAAGCTGCAAGCTCGTAGAAACTTTCTCGACCTAAGAATTTTTCTGGGTGTTAAATTTATGTTAAGACTTCGACATACTGTCTGAATCTCCAACCGTTACAACCCGATAGATGGAGAGTCGAGAGGCTTCCAAGCTGTGTGACCGAAAAACTGGGTTTCCGATAGAATCGGTCGCCAATCTAGTGCGTTGCTTTCCTCCGGCCAGTCGGCTGCCGTCGAGCTGGAAACGCCTCCCAGCGGGGAGCAACGTGGAATGGAGCAACGGAGTAACGTGGCGCGATGTGTTTGCAGAAAAAGTTTGTCCTGCCCAACATGGACGACCTGGTGATCCCACCGATGACCACCGAGCTGCCCTGATGCCGCCACCGGTCGACATCCGAACATACAAGGCTGTGGATTTACTGCTTCCTATTCGATATTCAGACTTATGGGCGGCGTTTGGAAGCACAATCAGTTATTACTAGGGGTGTCATTGGATTTCATTTTCAAATTGAGTTCGTAAATCGAATGTGGCCCAATAAACACTTATTCGATTGTCAAAATCTTATGGTTTAAAATCTAGATGGGTGTGTTCTGCATGAAGTTATTAAAACTGTCGGTTGAGACATACCCGTTGGGACAAATTTCAAATTTATTGGTAATCAAGGTCAAGAGAAAATAAAATGGCATCCTTAGCTATTATTTTTTACTTTTTGCAATAAGTATCTTATATTTTAAATCAAATCTAGTGTTTGTAAATATGCTTTCTTTTCTGCTTTGCAGAAATGGTGAAGGCCTAAACGCTTGGAGCTGTTTTTGTTTCGTGTGCTCTATCAATACTTTCTAATCAGAATGCCAAAGACGGCATCTTTACCTTGCCGGCATATCTGGTCGAGAGAACTGCAAGCCTCCGTGACTTTGCGTCGAGTTGTTTTGGGGAATCGGAACCAGACAGCCAGAGATTGAGAAGTTGGAGCTTTAAGCAGATCTGTTTTCTGTTGCCATCTCCCGTCTAGCAAGGTGCTTAGCTTTAATCATGATAAATCTATAAGCAAGATCTGTAAAACTATGATCATCGGGATTTAACGGTTAGTTTTTATAGTAGCGGCAAACTGTCTCGGCTTTTGGTTCTTGATCCCCCAAACCATCTGGATCTAATTAGCATAAGAATTTTTATCCTGCCAAGCGGTGACAGGAATGGCGTACAATGACCGGTGACAGTCATTTACAAAGACAGCACAATTCACATGAAATCGAAGGCGTCTCAGAACTCAACTCTCTTGCCACGTAAATCAGCGAAACATTGATTCAACCAATAATATCTAAAAAGTAAAATCATTCCAGTCCATTTGAAAACACGTTGATTATCGACTGAGTCTGCATGGTTCTACAACTTTTGCTGGCCAATTATGGACTCGGATAAAACCGCTAAATCTATGGAGGAAAGCAGACGGGCAATGGAATTTGATGAGATAGACTTGATGTTGAGTGGCCGGTTGGCAATATGTTAACTCACATTCAAGACAATCTCGTCTTCCCATTTTCCTCCCGCTTATCTTCTTCCACACATTCAGCCACACAAAACACAGAAAAGTTGGTACATATTCTTCTACGTACAGAAATTCCAGTTCAAACGTGTTTTCTAAGATATTAAAGATAGCGAAACATTGTTTGAAGCATGCAGACACGACTCGTTGCCACGGACACAGACGGTGTGTTGAGACGGGACGTGCAAGAAATCATTCCGTCTAACTGTAACGCAAGTTATCTGCATTCAACTTCTCCTCAACTGGGGCTACGATAACCTTCAATCCAAAGCTTCAATCCATCGAAAATATGTGACATCCATTTCTATTTTATATCAATGTTTCAATGTGATCAACTCAGTGTGTTGTCGAAAAGAATTATAGGACAACTAACCCCTTAGCGATACAACACATTATCAGTCACTCAATCGTTTGCTTTAACCGTAATGTAATCTCCGTTACCATGTTCAAACATGTGGGCAAAGCTGGTCCCGCATGTTCAGTATAATCGTGCCGTTTTGCAAACTTGTGTCGGCTGCTTTGATGTGCTGTTGCGATGTGAACTCTATGTGATTCCTAGTGATAAGTAGTGTCGACGTAGCGATGTGTGAGATGTCCCTTCGGTCGTGTGCTAGCCTGGGTGGCTGCGCTCGATTCCGTGCGCTGCATCCGCAACGCAGAGTTCTCGAAACTGTTGGTTCTAGGGCCACATCCCCGAACAACATCTCATCTTAAATCCACAACTGTTATCGTAAAGACGAGTCTAATTCTCGAATTGGATATCTGTGTAAACTTACGCTTGGTTCTAAGTGTTTGTAGGAGCCCCTTTTGAGTCGCTTAACCGGTTAGACCGAGCTTAGAGCGATTTTCTAGACGGTACATACACCACAAACTTTAGCTCTAGTCTATTTTCACGTTCTGTCCAGTGTTCTGCCGTTTTTTAAACGATATCATTGCTTTGGCAAGACTCGAAGGAAGGCGTTGGAATAAATGCAATACATTAGCAACGTAACTCTCATTCGTAGCCGCAGAAAACTTACGACATCAATTGAGATGATAGAAGAATTTTGACTTTACGGCAATTTTCAATATTATCGTACTTTAAGATGAAATGTTGTTCAGGAATGTTCTTAAAACTCTGCGGTGTGTTTTCAGCTGCAGGTCGTAACGTCGTTTGATTTCCAAGCCACTGTTCTGCAAACATTTAATGTTTGACAAGACATTTTTGTAAAAGAAAGCTTTAGCAGTCAGTAATATTGGAAGCAAGTCCGTGGGACCGACCTATTCGTAAGACGAATTGTAGCCGGCGATAATCCCGACTGCCTGCAACGACCGAAGGTTATATGTGATACTAAATAAAGTGAGCTTCAAGGAAGGAGCGGAGCTCTCTGGCAAGTCCTAGAGCCAGTTTCCCGGTGGTCGCTTGATGTGTTTTAGGAACCCTTAGTGCTAGTGGATCGAGAACAATTTTGTTTGTATACGAACGCATTTTGTAACAATGTTGTATGTTTATGAGAAGTGAAAAATATGTATGCTCTATATTCTAGTTATCAATTGAAGTGTTGTAAATCATTTTAAAACTTGGGGATTTGATGTGAAAATATGCTGAGATATCTCAACCACTTTAATTATAAATCTAATTTTGTAGTCTTGTTGGTCCTACAACTTTAATTTCCACATTAAAATGTATTATTTTTTGTAATGTGACATCTGCTCAAACTGCAAAAATAAAAAACACAATTAATTTTAAAAATAAAATGTGGTAGCTATTGTTGTAGTATAGCACAAAATTGAATTGTTGAAACAGATGAATTAACAGCCAACCGGAATTTGTGAAAAACCATATCTATTATGAATGCAGATACATACCAAAGGCCTTAAGATGTGGTCGGGCCTATTTGAGGCCAGCTATTTGAGGCCCGTAACTGAAATTTCAGCAAAACGGGCACCAAAGTTTGTCTCTTCGGCTTCAAGAGGTAGCTATACTTTTACTTCAGTAAGAAAAATACTGATTATTTATGATTGGAATCAAAATATCCATCCCTAACTTGTATCTGTACCAAAAGTTGAACCTGGGTCTTAGATCACTAGATTCAGCACATTAGTTCGATCATCATAGTTCGATGCTATCTCCAAGGAGCCCAACAACTCAACAAACTTAATATCCACTACACAGTTGGTGGCCGATAGAAAAATAGGATGAGATGGGAACCAAATTTAGTTCCGTGGATCTCGTGGAGGTGCCGGGCGCGTGGTTTAGTTACTTAATTGATGAGCGTAGCGAGCGAAGCGAAACTTCAATTTCACTGAGTGGGAAGTTTTTTTTTTTTTTGTGTGTGTTTTTTCGCGCTCTACAGGCCAAACGGCTGCTCCGATTTTGATAAAAATTTCAGGAAACCGTATTTTGTTCTCAACTTATACCCCCTGCTTTTTTCAGCAAATTCGGGGTAATAGTTTCTTAACTATTCAAAATTTACAAAATATTTCTGAATTAAAAAAAAAAAAAATTACAGCCAAAAGTTATTCATATAATCACACCAAACTTGAGAAACATACAAAGCTAATTGATAGGAAGCTGTGCTGAAGTTTATGGATCTCTATCTTATCTTGTTCATTTGTTATTCGCATTATTCCGCCAATTTTTAATGATTCTTAACTATTTATCCGTCGAGATTCAAGTGGAAGGCTAAGGTGCGATTGGGGATGCACCAACTGTACTAAAAAAACCTGTCCTAAAATAAAACTGCACTTTTAAAGTAAAACTTTACTAAAAGCAATCTGTACTAAAAAAAAATGCACTAAAAAAACTGTCCTAAATATTACCTGCACCAAAATCCATCTGTCCTAAAGTCAATGTTTTTGCTTTTAACGCACTACGCAGAGGCAGGTTGGGAAGTTGGGTTGGGTCAGGAAAGGTAGGATTAGTTGTGGGGGGGGGGGGGAATATACTTTGCAACATAATGCCTCGTGGCCCGTTTGTGCCAGCCAGCGGCCGTTTAACCGCAAGGTTCGCTATGTAATCAAACCAAACTTGAGAAACATACCAAGCAAATTGAAATTCAGCTTTTTCAATTTAATTTTTTAATTTTTTAATGATTCTAAGCTATTTATCCCTCGAGATTCAAGCGGAAGGTTTAGGTGCGATTACCTTCATATTCTTGTAGGTCTTAAATCTTATCCTCAAGCCCTAAATAAGTACGCTCATCTTCAACGCGAAAAGGAGCGTATATATTTAAAAAAAGACATTTTTCATAATCTCACGGCAGCCTAGTGGCTATATAGTCAGTACGCTCGACATGCGGTGGTTACAGGATCGAATCCACCAGGAGGGATGAACAAGGGCGCTTTTTGGCCAATAATTCCAATACACAGATCTCCGTTGCAGCTTCGTTGGCATGTCGGAAGACACCGAATGAGTAGTGAGTAAATAAGCGAGGAGCAAATACCGAGTCAACTACTGCTCATCTAGACATGTCTATATTCAATTTTTTTGACGAATGTTTGATTTGATTTGAACATGGAATTCAAATACTTCGTATTATCAACTTTATTCCATCGGCGGTATGGTCGAGGGGTTGGCACGCTGCCTCGCGACGTCGAAGGAACACGGTTCGATCCCGGCTTCAACCGCTTTTTTGCAACATTTATCAGCAATATATTTTTCTAGCGCCATTCACCGATCCGAGCCAGAATCGAGAAAATCGAACTTAGTACAAATTTAGCTACTAGATGGCGCTCAATCCGTTCAAAATTATTTACCAGGTGTCGCCATTTGACCTTGAAGAGTTTCAGTGGTTTTGGTAAAATCATAAAATTTGTTTAATATTTTAATTTTTTCTAATTAATACGAAATTATTAAAAATATTTTCATGATTTTGAATACCAAAATTTCCCCACATGAGATAATTTGGGATTAGTTATCCTCCTAAACAAAGAACAAGGATTCCGTAAAGGGCATCTCGCAGTAGGCTTAATGTGACATTGCTAACAAGTAACCTATTGCATGGCTCAATCGTCATTGCGTGGCATTAGATCGATCAATCATCGACACTAAGCTGATGCATCGCCATCCAGCGATGCGCTTAGAGTCACGTGCGGCAAGCCGCACGCCGTCCGAGTAAATTGTTGACAGAAAATCAACATGTCTACCAAAACAAGTTGGTTGAAATCCAAAGGAGTGATCAAATTATCACACATTTCCGATGACAGCGTAGTCTGTTGGTGATTAAAAGTCTACGTCGTTTAAATGCAGGGTCGATAAGGAAATCTAGCGACTATCGTGCTCGTCCGGTCGAGCCGGCACCTCCACCACACCAATTGGGTGTCATTCATTTCTATTTCCTTCCTCGTCGTCGTCGTCGTAATATCGATAAGAGTGAAAAATAATTTTTAAATTTAATTTTGTTTTCTTAAATAATAATATGTTGCTTATTCACTTTTTCCATTACATAATATAATGAGTAAAATATGAAAATATGAAATGTAGTTTTATATTCTCGGCGCTCACAATCTCAGGAGGGTCCTCCTCTTCCTCTCAGCTTTATTCACTTACGCATTCCATCCTCAATCTGTATTTTATAGGAAAAGGTACCTACCATTTTCTTTCAAAAACTGCTCTGGAATCTTCTACAATCTTCTAAAAAATTGAAAATATAAAAAGAAACGAGCAAAATGTTTTGAAACGCGTCATAACGTCATATGGTTTTTATAAAAGTGTTCTTGAAGACAAGAAACAAATTAAGCAGATCGAGTCACGTCGTGTCTACGCTAACAAATCTACAAAGTTGAGTGAAATTCCAGAAGGTCCTACGGGGGTGATACTTCGTTGTCGTGAGGACACAAATCATCGAGCTTGGACCATCTAGGGATGAGGAAACGCCACATGCTTGCCCCGGGGGTCGGCGCCATGGGCCCCACCGGGGGTGGGAGGGGGGGGGGACCTACCCTTAAGTACGTCAGCGACCCTTCACAAGGAGCAGGCAGCAGCAGGACAAGGACGTGGTGAAATCGATGCAAGATGATGCAACACTTGTGCAAAAACATGCAAAATTCACTAGCAATATGCAGCTGCAATTTCAAGTTTGTTTTCTTATCACAAAGCAGATGAAGTATCGCAAACCTTTATCTTGCAGATTGCTGGAGACAATCCTACCACATTCATAGACAGATTGCTGGAGTCAATCCTACCACATTCATAGACATAAAAACGTGGATAACGATTAACAATGGCTTCAGATTGAAAATGGAATACATTTTGTCATACTATTTATAGTATTATCTATTACATTATTATTAATTTATTTCTTTGTATTACAAATACTATTTTATCAGTTTCAAATTTTACTTGAAAGAAATATTTCTTTTCTGCTTATAACTCTGTGGAATTGGGAGAATTTTGGCCTTTTTTTCCTAAACTACCTTGGGAAAGAAAATTCGAAATATTTTAACCCAAAATTAGAAACTGAAGATTTAGTGAATAGGGCCCTGTGATCTAATTGCTAAAGCGATGGGGTTTGCGGGAATTATTCAGTGAGGTTGACAGTTTGGTGAGGATCTAGCCAGTTACAATCCAACAATCTGCCGAAGGAAATTGAGAATAAATTGCATAATTTCAAGCATTTCTTTCTCCTAAAAGTGCTGGACTCCATGTCCGAAACAAGAGTGGCAAGCCGATATCTCTCCAGGGGTAGCTAATCGGCCTGCATTGCGTCGATGGTTTTGCTTGACATAATCCCTCCTGCCCAGGGTCAGGGGATGCTGTTGTTTCAAACGACAGTTCGGTGTCACGTTTCACACCTCGCTTGGAGATGGCGCCAGAAGCTGATCCGTGGACCGCGGCTCTTCTTCTGCTCAGAAAATACAAACAGGGGTCGGTATTTTACGAAATGTTACCGAGTTATTTGTGATATCATCAAGTTTCGCACGTCGAGATGGTCAGAATATGAACCGACAGCTGGATTCGACCCGGAAACGTCGTCTCAAGTCAAGGCTGGTGATTTACACGAGGAAAAAATACCTTAAAATCCAAAAAATAATAATTATGCCCAGATAAATGCTTCTATTTTTTCTGACGGTCACATTTACAAGTTGAAAGGGTTGATTTTGATTCTGTCTTAATCTCTGGAAACCCTGGGCTCTGATTGGAGAAAGCAGCAGCGCAAAGCTCGCACAGCCAAGAAGTATAAACTGTTTATTTCCAGAAGTAAGTTTGTGGATATAGATGTCCACGCAGAAATGTCCACACAGACAAAATGTGTGGACATTCACGATTGTTAGTTTAATGCTAGCATGGCTAAAAGATTATCAAGTCTTGGTTTGGAATCCACATCTCTTCCAGTGGAGAGTGCAGCCTCGGCGTGATCAGCAATAAAATGCCCGGCAAAATCAGAAACATATTATGTTTATAAAAACGTCGATTGATTAGCTGTGTTGATTGCTGGCTGCAAAAAGCGGTCGCCACTCGCCGACCAGAATGTGGTTCCGCCGTGTTCTTGCCCGTGTAATGTCTCTCCAACAAGCTTATTACAGGCGAGGCAATTACCAAGCTAGATTCGCTATAAAAATATTTTATTTTGAAGTTTATTTGAGCTGATTTTTGATGCGTATTGGTATTAAATTACGTGGACGAAAATGTTTGTCTGCTTCGCGAATGGATTTGTGATGAATTCTCAGTTTACCTAATCCATGCTCTCTACTCTATTTCTATCTATCTACCTATCTATCTAATCTTCTCATAATAGTTCACAAATGTTATGCCGGAATTTCCTTCGTCAACACCCTTGAATCTAAATAAGAAAAGATGACTGTCAAAATATTCCAATGGAAATATTTAAAAACTGTTGGCTGCACCGCCATCACATTAGCAAATTAGTTTCACATACCTAATAAAGAAATATTACTCGTTAGTTAAACTTTGAATACGTGCAGATTAATAAATTCGGAAATATTGAATCCTTGTACGACTTGTAAGTATTAGACTCGTGATCACCAAAAGATGGCTGTTTTAAGGGTGGTTTGAGATTTTAAAAAATCGCAATATACTTTAACTCTTGTATAGGGAAAATCATCGACAGGAAATCTGCCGAAAATTTCGTCTATGGTCTATTTACTGATAATTGATAAAAAATTAAATCAAAGTAATCCGGTTTTTGTCCCCGTTTGTTCGAGACTCCCAACGCGTCCGATGTCGCAATGGATCACAGCATCAGCATCTTGACCCTCAATGATTCGCTTCATCGCTTCGCCGTGCACTTTGCTTGCAGAAAGAACGGACATCTAGAACAGTAACTTACAAGTCCGATTTCAGACGAAGATGAAGAAAAAAAAACGCTGTCTGTGGTAAGTGATGCTCGGTATTGAAAGTGCTTTTAAGAGAATACATTTCTTAAAAGCCTCAGACAATAAAAAAACATAAAGTGCATGGGTTATTTATAATTAGAGACAAAATAATATCTAAGCAAAAGGATATTTCCAGACAGGGATACAGTAGTAACAAATCTGACCTCTCAACTTGCCGGATGCAGGGGTACAGCCCTCCTTCGTTTCTAATCATAAATATCTGCAACGAGAATTGACATTTATATTAGTGTTTATAAAATTAAATATGAGTGATGGAATTGATTTGACTTTTGACAGCATAATTCTATCATTTTTGTTTTGATCTTACCAGTCACTGCCATTTTGAAAAAAAAAATACGATTTTTATTAAACATTAGAAGGCTGTGATCCAAGAACTTTTAAATGTGAATTGTTATTGATTTTGACACTACCTGACTCTGAACATTGGTGCATCCTATAAATTATATAATAATATATTTACTGCTTATATGGCCCGCGTGTGTTTACATTCTATCAAATTTTTAATTACTTTAACAAAGATAATGTATCGGTGAAGCGTAGGTACCTCAATAACCCGTGGTGCAACCTTGTGTAATCCGATACTCAATCTCAACACAAGCTAGATGGCTCAGAATGATTCTTGCTGCTGCTGCTGCTGAAACGTGTTCATCGACCCCTCAGGAGCTGAGGAGCTAAGGAGCATGGCCCGCATCTTTGGCCAAACTCATCTCACCTCCTCCTGCCTAATTCCACATGCACACTCTCGTCTCGATGCTCGCTAATACATGCTAATACCCGCAGATTTATTCACAGGTAGGTGCTAAAACTCCTAAGTAGCCAACTAAATAAGGCACTTATTATTTGTAAAACGTGTCGAATGCTTATTATCTCCGACTAGAAAACAGCAATCTCTTTCTTATTTTCGTGCACAAGGCAGGAGAACAGGGCAAGTATAGTTATAGGGGACATCATGTTATGAGATTCAAGTTTAATGTCAGGTGAGTACCGCTATACTTGAGCAAATTGTGGTAGAGCATAATATAAGGTGCACATAATTCTGACATTAGGTCCCAGAGTTTTGGAACTTAACTCAGGCTCGATTTCCAGGATGCATCCAGAATATAGATGCCTGGGTAACCATGCGCACATTGCTTGGACTAGCAACATCAAACTATCAAACTATCAAACTATCAAACTATCAAACTATACACTAAAAATTGTTACTTTCGCAGCACTTGAAGATAGAAGTGTTCTCGTTCACTGAAGTTTTGATATATTCGTTCGCCCAAAAATTCCATCACGTTGACAGACTTGCTTTCAGTTTCGCGTTTCTTTTTGCGTGCCAGCGACAAATTGAGCAATTTAATTTGTCTTCTTCGGACAACTGAGAATTCAGACACGATGACGTGGTCATGATACGACTTGAGCTCGTTGCATCCAGTTTTATTTTGATACCGCAGGCGCGTTCAGTTTTTTTGAATGCCGTTCAATGATTCTTCGAGGCTTATCTATACAATTTGATCTGCTCTGCATAATGCGCCAGCGAACGTCAACATTTCAAAGACTGGAAATTTGAAGCAAAGATTGCTTATCAGATTTTCAGATCTCAAAATGTTAAACGAGAGCGAAAACCTTGTAAATACTTATTAGTTTTTTCATTATAAAAAGCACGTGTGCGTAAAATAAATTGATCCGGAGCTCAATATTGTCTATCAAACCTTAAAGCTTCGCGATCTTTCACTTAAACGCGTTATGGCTGGGCGCAACGAATCTTCGATCACTCTTTTACCTTGCGTGTATCGTATTAATTGTCCACACGTAATCTATATCCAGTAATTGTTCTTGTGGATTCATAACAGTGTCAGTAACGCGGTGAAATTTAGAACTGCGTCCGATTGAACCAGTGCTACTGTCATTAGATCGATTGACGTCTTCGTTCCACCATCACCAGCTGTAATTTGTAAAATATATCATTGGATAATTTAGCAACAGGGAGGAACAAAGTGTCTGATACATGCAACAGGGAGGAACAAAGTGTCTGATACATGCAACAGGGAGGAACAAAGTGTCTGATACATGCAACACGGAGGAACAAAGTGTCTGATACATGCAACAGGGAGGAACAAAGTGTCTGATACATGCAACAGGGAGGAACAAAGTGTCTGATACATGCAACAGGGAGGAACAAAGTGTCTGATACATGCAACAGGGAGGAACAAAGTGTCTGATACATGCAACACGGAGGAACAAAGTGTCTGATACATGCAACAGGGAGGAACAAAGTGTCTGATACATGCAACAGGGAGGAACAAAGTGTCTGATACATGCAACAGGGAGGAACAAAGTGTCTGATACATTCAACAGGGAGGAACAAAGTGTCTGATACATGCAACACGGAGGAACAAAGTGTCTGATACATGCAACAGGGAGGAACAAAGTGTCTGATACATGCAACAGGGAGGAACAAAGTGTCTGATACATTCAACAGGGAGGAACAAAGTGTCTGATACATGCAACAGGGAGGAACAAAGTGTCTGATACGTGCAACAGGGAGGAACAAAGTGTCTGATACATGCAACAGGGAGGAACAAAGTGTCTGATACATGCAACAGGGAGGAACAAAGTGTCTGATACGTGCAACAGGGAGGAATAAAGTGTCTGATACATGCAACAGGGAGGAACAAAGTGTCTGATACATGCAACAGGGAGGAACAAAGTGTCTGATACATGCAACACGGAGGAACAAAGTGTCTGATACATGCAACAGGGAGGAACAAAGTGTCTGATACATGCAACAGGGAGGAACAAAGTGTCTGATACATGCAACACGGAGGAACAAAGTGTCTGATACATGCAACACGGAGGAACAAAGTGTCTGATACATGCAACAGGGAGGAACAAAGTGTCTGATATTTTTTGTTATGAAAATAAGTGAAGCGATGAATGAAGTGGTGAATTATCGCAAAAATGCCGTAAATGGATCTTGTTATAATTTTACTTGGCTTTAACTCGACTCCCATTTTATCTTCCAATCTTCCAACTCTTTCAACCCTGCAGGATCGATGGCATTTTTTACATTAATTTCATGGTAGCAGCCAATTAGTAAAGCCGATCGGCTATTTTTTTTCCTTATATCTTATCTCAGTAGTAACTCCCGATCCTTGTTAATTGAGCTTTGAGCAATTTTGAGTGTTTTTTGAGCAGAAGTCAACGGCCAGGCCGACCACGTGCAGTGAAATTCAATTGTTTCAGTGAGTTCCAGCTAACGAATCGACCAAATAAGAAACTGAAAAAAAAAACGGTCCAAAAGATAAAAGATGGAGGACTCGATGATCATAGTCGGCGCAGGATTCAGCTATGAAACAGTTGAGAGGAAATTTACTCCGATTTAGTTGGTATATTAGAAAAAAAAAATACATTTCTTTCCCCAAAATTTAAAAAATGCATCATCCACAATTTGTATTCATTACCCGGCACAACGCACTGTGCGGCCAACGGTCCACGAAATTAATAGCCTTTCCACAAAACTTAATCATAAAAACTATCAGGTCATACTTAGTTAAAATTATTAATTACTACTCTCCACTAATCCCTGAAGTAGCGCTGCTCACCACTGTCCTAAAGCAACCGGCAACGCTTAATCTAGACTAGTTTTAAATACCTTTTTCTCAATTTAAATTAACTCCCAGCTGTCTTAAACATCCAATCACCTTCGATTTCCATTAGTCGAGATGAGAGTCGGTTTCGTTAACAGCTCGCTATCGCTTTCCGTTTCGCTCAGCCGGAACATGATACCTACCTCGGTAACATCGCAACGTCCCGTTAGCGAAGCCCACTGCGTCGCCACGGGTTTGCTAACGAGGCTGGACCAGCAACAGCTGTGACTAACAATCAGTTTCAACTCTCTGACCGGCTGAGAAATAATCGAAGTTTAAATTAATGTTGCCTGGAAATTGTTATATTTAATTGGCATTATGTCGGACCCTTTTTCCGTGATCTAAAATATGCACGCAGATTAAAGAATTACCAAAAGTCAACATCGTGCAAAATCAGAAGATTTAGTAATTACATTGATTAGTTCAAAATTCAATTCCAGGGACGATTAAAATTTGGGTGGCGATGCTTTCCTTTTGGGAGTTCATTTTGTTGTAATCACTTATTGACCCTGGAATGGGCAATTTTTAAAGTGGTTCATTGAGTTTTTTTTCATTTTAATTTTTTTACGGCTTCAAGTTTGCCGTGCCTCTGCTATGTTTTGTTTTTTTCTCCAACAGCGGCTTGCGGGGTTTTTTTTGTGGCGTTTTGCTGGTTTTTGGCGAAAATAGCGCGTAGAATTTTAATACGCATGTGACGCACTCTAAATCGAGTGAATCTTCAAGTTGATCTTGTAGAAAAATGCAAAAAATTCATGAAATTTTCAAAAGTTTACCGAAGGTGGGGGTTTTTCACAATTTAGATCAATGAGGCAGTTACAGTGGTGATTTAAAAAAAAATTAAAATATACTTAAAATTGGTTGAAAATTCCGTGAAAACTTATAATTATTTAAATGAAAAGGAAATGAAAAGTGTTGAAAATACAAACAGGAAGCAAATAATTGCTAATTTTGACCAAATCTGATGTACTATCAGGATTTGTGTCTCGAATAAGAGCGTACAGCATGGCCGATTAAAGGACCACTGCAGCAGACAAAGAAGCTGTGTAATCTTTACCCACAACCGGCAACAAGCAATCGGAACACTGCGCGAAACCCACGCCATTTTCCCACGGGATCCGAGTTCGAGCCCAGAGCACGCACCATCCACTGTCATAGCAACCGGATAACACGCGTGTTAACGCACTGATTAACGCACCGATCCCTCATCGTCGCCATGCCAACGTGTCGTTAAGCATGCATCTTACTTCAAAGGGAACTCGCCGATTGAATGTTGCTTGCTGAGGTGATGGAGATTGATCTGCAAGCCACGGTTTCAATGATTATAGCGACAGGGTCGCACTTTTTAGGGGTGCTATTTTTGATATTTCAATTTCGTGACTATTTTCAAAAAGTAAAAATATAATTATTTTCAAAAAAATGCAGCATCCAACCTTCTGGAGCAGCCAATGGCACTAACTTCGATATCATACATGCACCCAATAGTTTTAAAAGTTATACTTCGTATCAACAACATGTCCACATTTCCTGGCGGACCACCCCTAACCTAAACCCCCCGCTAGGAAACCACCCCCGTCGCCATGGCGCCGACCGGACGACCCTCTTCAAGACAGTGAAACGCCCCCCCCCCCCCCCCATACAAAAAACAACAACACAGAGTCGATAAGTGGAGGCCAGCGGAAGTCGAGAGGTCACTTCCTTTCAACCCTTAACATCGCTGACCACCCTGGGAACGGGACAAGGGGTGACAACTAATTGCAGATAATCGCGTAGATACAAAAAAAATTAATGATGTGAAAGCTCTTAGAAAATGTCTTACTATTAAAATGTGGGAATAGTCAGCGACGAATGCACCATGCACAGCCATCTAGATATAAATCTTAAAACAACTTTCTTACGTCATCATACATACTATTTAGGGGGCTGTGTTTGCCACTGAAACTCAATTTCAAACGTCAACTGACACTTGACATAAAAAGAGTATATTTTTAGGTTATGACTGCATTTTCAAAAAGTCGCATTGGAAAGGTCATTACAGCGATGGGTGAATGTTGTAGTAAACCTGATATCATGATGATCATTACAGGTATTTTATGATAGTTATTAAAATGATTGCGAAGATGCACGCAACCGTAAGTAGTAAAGACATGAATTATTGCTGTTCAAGGCAACACTATCGCACACGACCCCGTAAGTGTGCAGAGCACGTGTTCGGGACTTGCTTGCAATTAATCGTATCAATTCTGGTATCTTTGAAGCTTACTTATAGAAAAACTTCAAAAGATACAGTTCTGTTATGAGGTTGCTCTACATAAACAAAAAACCAGCCGAGATAACCGGCGTAAGACATAGGTTATTTATTCAAAATTATGTTTAATCCACATTATTTATTGAAAACCTTTAATAAATCCGTTCTTACAAAAACAATTCGGTTTTTTAAAATTTCGATTCTCACAGTGGAGACCAAACCATATCATATATTTTTACTCCAGATATATTCAAACTCATGATAAAAATACTGTGTAAAAATTTCATCGTTGCATATTGACTTTTTTCTTGAAATTGATACGTTTTTCTGTTAATTTTTTAACGTTAGTTAATTTTTTTTCAACAAAATCAATTCTGGCACAATTCAGTTCAACTAGCATAATAATTCAAATATGCTCATCCACAACGTGATTAAAATAAGCTTATACTCTTATCATTTCCTGTACCCTTCATTTCTTACATGAAATAGGCACCAACGCCCAGCGAAAAGGCAAGAAAGCCGTGTTTTTTTTTCAAATCTCCAGACACGTTGACGGTTGACACATCGAATGTTGCGGTGTTAGAAGGCAGTGATCACGATGTCAAATGCACGACAACTTCATAGCTGTCACTTCGCTTCCCTTTCGACATTAATCGGGCGGATTTCATCGTGATTTCGTCACGAGTGCACCAAGAGGCATCGAAAAGGAAGTGATGCGATGTTAATATCGGAATGTCACCACTAAACAACGAACTCGTCGCTTGAATTATGTGGAATCCGGTTTTTCGAAATTTTACTGAAATTATTCAGTGGTTCGTCTGGTTGGCAACCGGATTATGAGGTATAAAATTCAATTATACATTTTTTTTTATGTTGAATTATAAGTTAATGATACGGGTATAGCTGTAATTTATGACGGCAAACTGATGGACTCTGTAGAAGATCTTGATTGCAGTTGCATTTGAAGCATGCAGGTATTAACATTAATGATATCAACAAATGACGTGTTTCAAGAAGTTTTATGCATCTGTACATAAAATTATGAATCACATCGTATACGGCTACAGGAATTTAACAATTATACCAGGACCATGTCCGATGTATTTTGAAGGGATACACAATCACTTCAAGTTCCCCGAATGTGAATTGATCCGAAATTACTATCCACCTCATCAATTTCAGATCGACACAAAGGTCCATTGTTTGTTTAAATTACTCGAGGAAAAAAAAAGACAACACAACCAACCATGAATAGACCATGTCTCGAAAACCAATATACAATTTATACAAAAATTTCAAATTAACTTTGTTCTTCTTTCTACAACGTCATCTTTCCGAAAGTGATAGCAGCAGCAGGTAACGCTACAAAAAAAAGAACACCCGTGCATTGAACTCGGCACAATCCCAACAGCGTCGGCTTCGGGTAATCCGATCTTCCATCGCAACTGACCATTCAATCAGACTTGCACTCGATCTTTAGAAACGCCATCCCCCAAAAACTAACCTTCAAAATCCACGCAAAACACGCGCCTTCTTTCGAATCCAATAAGCCGTGTGATTGAAATAACTGCAGCAGGCAGCTGACAGAAGCTGAGAAGGCGGTGTTTGGACAGCCACACGTAATAAGATGTCTCCATGGCCTCTAATCCCCGGGTCACTGTCACCTGGAATAGTGCTGAGGAGACGCTCAGCTTAATCATCGGCTTATCTGATCGAGGGAGCCGGGATTGTTGGAAGCAGATCACGGCTACTGGGATGCTGATATTGGGATAGCATCAAGGCCCGTCTCGGGTTACGATCTTATGAGCTGTGTTTATTGGATTGTCTCGGTTGAAGGTTGAAGATGGTTGAAGGTTGAAGATGGTTGAAGGTTGAAGATGGTTGAAGGTAAATAGGATCAGTGTGGAGGACAGTGCAGCATTGAGTACGCATTGTGAGATGATTTAGGGTTTTTTTTTTTTTTGGATCTGGATTAGCCGGAAATTGCTTGTCGATAAAGTAGACACCTCTAGTATTTTTTATGAATTTGCAATGTTTTTAGGAGAGGAAATGTTTGGACTGAACCACAAAATACTAAAATGTCTGTCCGTATGCCCAATTTGACTATTTTTTTTTCACATTTTTGTGTTTATCCAATAATATTCAAATACAATTATTCCTTGAAAACATATCCAGGAGAAGTAAGTCAGCAAGCAGACAGTTAATATTTATTCCAACCATGTCCCACTATGTACTGTCCCAACACTATAATGTCCCACTCACTATGTACCATGTCCCACTTTGTCACTTTGACAGCATGACTATGACAGCATGACTTTGACAGCATGACTTTGACAGCATGACTATGACAGCATGACTATGACAGCATGACTATGACAGTAACCTACTCCCGACCAGAAGCGATAACATCCCCTAAATTATGCAAATGAGTTTGAACGAAAAGTTGAGGGACTAGGGTTTCTGGTGAACGGAGCTGGCTGAGGTCAAGCAGGAAGAATGCGCTACTGGTGCGACCACATCAGGACACCTAAGATATTCTAGTCAGATTAACAACGTCCCAGCCAGAATTAAGCTTCCAAAGCGAACGATACCAACTGTAGGCAAGTTCCTATTCATTTTTCTCTGGACATTCGCCGGAACCGAATAAAGTTTTTTTGTCAAAGCCAAGACGCCACGAATTGTCGCAGAAATACGTGAATAGTTCCTGCATTTTTTTCTCTCTCGCGCGCGGCGAAATGCGCTCGAAAATATTGACCGAGACGGGAAAAAATCGCATACCTCCGACCGGGGCGGAGTTAAAGCCACGACCTGGACGTACGCGCACGTTCCGCTGTGGGGGGGGGGGGGGGGGGGGGGGGGCAGGGGCACAATGTCCCGACGGACTTATCAAACGCAGCCGGCTGCAAGCACTTGCCACTCATGTGCATTCAGAATATTATAGTGAAACAAAATGAAAGAAGTATAAGCGAAAAATTTGTATTTTTAAATTTAGGACATCTCTTGTGGTGAAATTGAAGACGATATCTGCATTATCCGACTCTGTTCATCCAGATTTCCGAAGTCACGAGAAATTTGCGACCATTTCGACAAAGACAAAGTCGTAGTCATGATGTTCTGCCTCAATTATTGCACAGTTGTATTCCATTCGCGAACGGACATCATTTTAATCACGTTGTGGATGAGCCTCGTATTGAATGATGCCGATTAAAAATTATTTAAGAATTTAAAACCGATAAACAAAATATAGAACGTAAAAATCGACTTAAACAAAAACTTTTTCTTTGATTTGCTTCTAACTCTTACAATTTCTTACGCTTGATTTACAATTTCCATTGCGAATTTCGTCAAATCATAATCGAAGGTATGACTCCCAGAGTGAGAAACGATTTGTTGAGAAACTGAAAATGTTCGTTGAAACCGATATCACCCCCCCCCCCCCCCCCCCCCTCTGTTGCACCACGGTCCACGAGCCTCTAAACTTGACCACCGCCTTGCAGAACGTGCGCGGACAGAAGAACGCGTGGATTTACACGGCCATGTCATCAGCTGCACACATGAATAGCTGGCGGTGGGCTACGATGCACCGCAAACCCTAGCCGACCGATCGAGTCGACACATTATCACTAGACACCTAACATACATTCCAATATTCTGTCCACACCGGGGGATGCCTTCGTTTGTTATACATTTCAAGTGATCCAATCCTCTAAAGTCTGTAAAACTATTTGTTGACTGGCAACTCGTCCAATGTAAACTGCTCCAATAGCGAATGTTAAAAAGCCTTCTTGCAACTGGTCTAAAACGAATACTGGCAACTGCTCCAAAACACATTCTGTCAAGTGCTCCAAAAGTCCGCTCCTCGCTACATATCCCCCCCCCCCACCGCAACCCCTCCCCCCACCCACCACTAATCATACCTTTCCTGACCCCACCCAACCTCCCAACCCAATTTGTGTCGGGTCAGGAATGGTAGGACTAGAAGGGTGGGCGGGGGTGGTGGAAATATATAGCGAGGAGCGGACTTTTGGAGCACTTGACAGAATGTGTTTTGGAGCAGTTGCCAGTATTCGTTTTAGACCAGTTGCAAGAAGGCTTTTTAACATTCGCTATTGGAGCAGTTTACATTGGACGAGTTGCCAGTCAACAAAAAGTTTTACAGACTTTAGAGGATTGGATCACTTGAAATGTATAACAGATACAGCGTTCCCCACACCGGGACTCAAACACAGATCTTTCACATTTCAAATGGATATTTTCTTTCTAATGATAAATATTAACCGAATAGGCAGCGAAAAATTTGGATTTGGTTCGATCACACACTAATACAAGCGTACCCAACGTTATAATCGGGAATGGTCGAGTTGTTGGCGTGTGATTGCAGCATAGCGTCACTAGATTCACCACCTTCTATGTTCATTCATAGTCCTGTTTCTATCTCCATGGAGCCACGTTATAATCGGGGTTAGTCGAGTTGTTGGCGTGTGATTGCAGCATAGCGTCACTAGATTCACCGCCTTCTATGTTCATTCATAGTCCTGTTTCTATCTCCATGGAGCCACGTTATAATCGGGGTTAGTCGAGTTGTTGGCGTGTGATTGCAGCATAGCGTCACTAGATTCACCGCCTTCTATGTTCATTCATAGTCCTGTTTCTATCTCCATGGAGCCACGTTATAATCGGGGTTAGTCGAGTTGTTGGCGTGTGATTGCAGCATAGCGTCACTAGATTCACAAGCTTCTATGTTCATTCATAGTCCTGTTTCTATCTCCATGGAGCCACGTTATAATCGGGGTTAGTCGAGTTGTTGGCGTGTGATTGCAGCATAGCGTCACTAGATTCACCGCCTTCTATGTTCATTCATAGTCCTGTTTCTATCTCCATGGAGCCACGTTATAATCGGGGTTAGTCGAGTTGTTGGCGTGTGATTGCAGCATAGCGTCACTAGATTCACCGCCTTCTATGTTCATTCATAGTCCTGTTTCTATCTCCATGGAGCCACGTTATAATCGGGGTTAGTCTAGTTGTTGGTGTGTGATTGCAGCATAGCGTCACTAGATTCACCGCCTTCTATGTTCATTCATAGTCCTGTTTCTATCTCCATGGAGCCACGTTATAATCGGGGTTAGTCGAGTTGTTGGTGTGTGATTGCAGCATAGCGTCACTAGATTCACCACCTTCTATGTTCATTCATAGTCCTCTTTCTATCTCCATGGAGCCACATTATAATCGGGGTTAGTCGAGTTGTTGGTGTGTGATTGCAGCATAGCGTCACTAGATTCACCACCTTCTATGTTCATTCATAGTCCTGTTTCTATCTCCATGGAGCCACGTTATAATCGGGGTTAGTCGAGTTGTTGGTGTGTGATTGCAGCATAGCGTCACTAGATTCACCACCTTCTATGTTCATTCATAGTCCTGTTTCTATCTCCATGGAGCCACGTTATAATCGGGGTTAGTCGAGTTGTTGGTGTGTGATTGCAGCATAGCGTCACTAGATTCACCACCTTCTATGTTCATTCATAGTCCTGTTTCTATCTCCAAGGAGCCACGTTATAATCGGGGTTAGTCGAGTTGTTGGTGTGTGATTGCAGCATAGCGTCACTAGATTCACCACCTTCTATGTTCATTCATAGTCCTGTTTCTATCTCCATGGAGCCACGTTATAATCGGGGTTAGTCGAGTTGTTGGTGTGTGATTGCAGCATAGCGTCACTAGATTCACCGCCTTCTATGTTCATTCACAGTCCTGTTTCTATCTCCATGGAGCCACGTTATAATCGGGGTTAGTCGAGTTGTTGGCGTGTGATTGCAGAATAGCGTCACTAGATTCACCGCCTTCTATGTTCATTCATAGTCCTGTTTCTATCTCCATGGAGCCACGTTATAATCGGGGTTAGTCGAGTTGTTGGTGTGTGATTGCAGCATAGCGTCACTAGATCCACCGCCTTCTGTACCAACAAGTATGTCCATCCTGCAGCCGCCGCCACCCACGCTCCTGGCGGCAGGTCAACGCAATGCTCTGCATAATTCCACGCACATCTCGCCAAGGTCGCCGCGTGCACACGCATGTTTGCATTGTCTGCGACGCACGTGCGTAAGGGGCACGTGCGACGAGTGCGTGTACGCAATGCGTGAGTTATGCCTTGCATTGATATCTTCTAGGTTTTTAGTAACTGGGGTTTGGCGATGCTTTTTTTGAGTGTTGTGGTGCTCATTGAACAATCATTAAATTCAGATTCTAAAAAGAATCGGTCGGATTCTCAAACACAGGTCTGACTAGTAACGATCAAGCAGTGTAAATATGTTTCGGAATACCTATAGAATTAGTCGGGTCAAATAATAATTAAACATTTTATATCTTCAACAAATTTTTCAATGGTGTAGTAAAATGTAATTGTTTTGGGTTATGTTTTGGGGGTAGAAATGAATTTAGCGAGGGAAAAAATTGGAAACACGGAATCTATATCTTCTATAGTCTAATTTGTAATGTTTATTTATTTATTTATACCACATTCAAAATTCAATTCCAGAAACGATAAGAATTTGTGTGGCGATTCTTTTTTTATGGAATACATTTGTTGTATCGCTTATTGACCCTGGAATGGCAATTTAGAATGTTTTCTATTGAGAATCATATTATTTTTTGGTTTTGACACTAATCCCAAACAAAAGGCAAGAGCTCAGGAAAGATGACAAATAATTCGAACACTTGCTTGCATCGTATCAAATGATTGTATCATAATCAATCATTGAAATTCCACATCCTAAAACCCGTCCCCAAAATCCAGACCACTGACTTCATGACGGCTACCTCTAAAAAGCTAAACTGAAAGCTAAACCAAGTTATAAATAACATAATTCATGGCATTACTAAACGCCCTCGTAGAAATCCAGTCACCTCGTCCGGCAAATACTGCTATTTCACGCACCTTTCCTTACCGCATCCGATCAAAACGGCGTCCCTTCACAGCGTAATCGCCCCAAAATGGAAATATCAAGATCCCAGAAGTCCATCATTACCTCAAAAACTTCTACCGCCTCCACAGAATCCTTGGGTTAGAAAAGGAACGGGCACAAAAAAAAAGCGCGGAAAACTTCCTGTAACCAATTTCAGTTTTTATGAGTGTTCGACCATCGGGCCTAGCGTGACGTCTCAAGTCGATTCGGGGGTGAAAGATAAAGATGTGGTTGGCTTCGATGGCTCTCAGGATCCTTGCCTGCGGCTGCAGACTTCGGTCATCGAGTGCCCCGACAATGCTACGAACTGCGAGGACAAATTGAAATGCGTGCATCTTTTTTGTAGACCAGACCGGAATTTTAATACATTTTTTTTTCATTGTTCCTAAATGGGGGGGTTTGTGTTTATTATTCAAGAATGTCTTTAATTTCATTCCCTTCGGGGATGAAGTCTCTTTTTATTGCCGATAATTTCGGAGTTAAGATACTCGTGGGGAATGAGGGTGAGCTTCGTGATGAGATCTCTTTAAGACACCCTCTAGGTATCGGACGTACGGTTTTGTGGAGGACGCATGGACCAATTCACCTTCTCCGTGCTCAGACGTTTTAATGTGATGTTAACGTTGCTTCTTGGTCGGTGAACCGAGCTTCAATCCGAGCATGATTCTTGTCAATCCATCACGGACTCGGGACATTTCATTTTGTGACAATTCCAACGCTTAACAACTGACCAAACAAAATAAAATGAATACTGAAAAAAACACTGTGATTTTTTTATAAAACTTATTCTTTCGTTTCGAATAAACATTTCAGAAATTTTTAACCTTAAAAAATTAATTGCTTTATGCTAAGAACTATACTCTTTTGAAGAACGTTTTATTTATTTTTTTGTTTCCGTTATAAAGTGAGAAAGCATGGTGTTACCTGCGTGTGCCTCCATGGAATAAAAGGTTTCTATAATATGTAGGTAACAACATATTTTATTTTTGACTTCGAACCCGCTGTTCGTGAACCCACTTATTAATATAATACAGAGTCACCAATTTATGTAAATCTTTAATGACTTCACCTCGTTTTTTTAAAGAGAGAGATTTGAGTGAAAATGAGCCTAAAGTGGAAAAAATGTTTTGTCCCTCAGTTGAGGAGTCGGGTGAGAAAAACTTAGCATTCGATCGGAGGCTGTAAAGTAGCACTGTGCATTATCCACTATAAGTGAGCGCTTCGCCACGAAGGCTGGTGTAGTGTGTGGTCAGCTGTGTAGGTTATAGGCGCCGGCGGTGCATTTACAAGGAAAGCCAGGCGTGGCGGTTGATTTGGGTCCAGACTCCAGAGCCCCTAAGGTCGAAACGAATGCCTCGCATGTGGACGCGTTTCAAATCACATCGAATCAAATTGTCTCGCATGAATCTCGTGCGCGCGCACCGATGGCATTGGAATATGGGTCGCATCGGCTGGAAATGTCAATCGGAGACGTGTATTAATTTTGTGCCATGGGGGATCTTGTTTGGAATTACCGACGACTTTCAAAACAGCGGTAGAAAATTAACTTTGGAAATTTTTATTTGTATATATTTTTCACACTGCACACTTCACACCGCACACTATAACACAAAACAGACTACACACTACACACTATAACACACAACAGACTACACACAACAGACTACACACAACACTACACACTATAAAACACAACACGCAGCACACTATAACACAAAACAGACTACACACTACACGCAGCACACTATAACACAAAACAGACTACACGCTACACACTATAAAACACAACACGCAGCACACTATAACACAAAACAGACTACACACTACACGCAGCACACTATAACACAAAACAGACTACACGCTACACACTATAAAACACAACACGCAGCACACTATAACACAAAACAGACTACACACTACACGCAGCACACTATAACACAAAACAGACTACACGCTACACACTACACACTATAACACACTACAGACTACACGCTACACACTACACACTATAACACACTACAGACTACACGCTACACACTACACACTATAACACACTACAGACTACACGCTACACACTACACACTATAACACACTACAGACTACACGCTACACACTACACACTATAACAGACTACACGCTACACACTACACACTACACACTATAAAACACAACACGCAGCACACTGCAAATTACTTCTCCGATCTGGACCACTAATCGAATCAGCAGCTTCCCATGGACACCCGACATCTGCGCCTGTCCCACGAAACGAGATGTCGTCACCGATCACAGATGCCCGTAACTATCCGCGCCGAGTGCGTCTGGCTGTCGCTGATTTGTTGATGCAAGACATCGGCCTGTTGCCGCTTGCAAACAGACACCAATCGGCATCAAAAGCTACACAGTCTCAGCCTGTTTGTCCATCTCCCTTACTTCGTGCGTCGCATCTTTTCCCACGCGTTTCGCACATCCTCAATGCGACACAGTTTCACAGGGAACATCTTACGATGACGTCCAAGTCAGCCTGTGTAAGCTGTGCCTGGAGTACACTCTGTTTTGAAATGCAGTTCACCTAACCTGTTGATTTCTGGCAAAACTCGCACTATATCCCCCGCCCCCCACATTTTAATCCTACCTTTCCTGACCCGACCCAACTTCCCAACCCAATTAGTGTATTTCAATCACCTGCTGTTCAATCCATTTAAAAGATTAATTTACTTACTTTGACAGATATTAGATGACCTTGATGCTGAATTTACTCAGACACACTTTACGGTCTTCCAAATATCTTACGATGGGAAGGAAACGTTCGACGAAACGACAAAACGCTGGTGGCGAACCTAGCGGACTGGCTAGAAGTTACCTTAAACAAGTGCAGTTGTCATCCGGAAAAGATACTCTTTTTTATGTCACACTTGACACTTGAAACACTTGAGATTGAGCATCAGTGGCAAACAAAGCCTCCTTGATATTACGTGTGATGACGTAAGTAACGTTGTGTTAACTTGTACCTAGATGGCTGTGCTGCTTTTATTTCCTACAAGGCGGCCCTGGCGATTCTGTCGCCAGCTCCGAGTTGCTATTTCTGCAGTTTCCTGCATTCTGCAGCTTGGTGAGATAGATAACAGCTTGCTGATGAAACAAAGGGGAAATTCTTGGGATGCATGGCCGATTGTTGATAGTGTAAGTTGTAGGGCAATGACAACTCAGAGCGAAAACCAAAAAGGAAGCGGAACTAGATTATGTTGATTGTGAATTCATGATGGCAACTATTTATCTGTTGCCACGGCCAATACCGTCATGGGTTAGGAAATGTGTTTATAGTCAAGCCGCTACGTCACAGCTGTTTGTAACCGAGAATAATTCTTTGATTTGTTCTAATTAAAATCATTTAAATTTTAACTCATCAACAGCTCTCAACGCGTCAGAAGGTCAGCAGAGTTTACCGCCAAACATAACGTCACAATCTATTTTTAGTGTTGCTGCGGTCCGTTGCTTTTTATGTGGATCTTAGAAAATATTTACATTTTTTTTGGTTCCAATAGAATTTGATATTGAAATACTTGTAACGGACAAGTTATGCAAAGATCGCGTAGATATATTCATTCTCTGCCCAGGGCAGGTTAGACAAATTTTGCATCCGTTTAAGAATGGAATGTTTGCTGGCTGATGAACTTCTCCAAGACTGCATCGCAAGAAAAACAAAGTTGACTTGTAAATCATGATCTCAGACTCCATGGAGCCCATCTGGTTTACAAATGGACGGTGACCCGGTGATACCTCAACTATCTCGACATGCTAGATGAGCGTTTTTTGTTTATGTTGTGAATTTTTGTAATAATTCGATTTGTTTTGCAAAATCTCCATACCAAGTATAGCAGGGTGTCATCCGTCTCGAGTGTTCTTTCGCTTCGCTTCCCCGAGTATCATTTTTCTAAATTTTCCTTATTATGATTCTCTTCCTTCCCCACTATGGGTTAATTTTATAGGATTTCAATCTTTTTTTCATGAAGCACTGGATGCCCGCTGGGCCAATTTCGCTAGCGTTTCCCGCCCCCGAAATAGGGACTTTATAAAATAAGGTTGTCATTTAGCGGTGGCCACAACTCCGGCGCTATGAGTTGCCTGAGCCGAGCTTATAGACGAGCCTACCCTACACCTACCCTCCCAAGACACCTACCTGCTACCCTACACCTACCCTCCCAAGACACCTACCTGCTACCCTACACCTACCCCACACCTACCCTACACCTACCCTATAATACCCAAGACACCTACCTGCTACCCTATGGGTCCAGGGCCTAAACACCGACCCTACACCTACCCTACACCTACCCTACACCTACCCTATAATACCCAAGACACCTACCTGCTACCTCCTACCCTCCCAAGACACCTACCTGCTACCCTATGGGTCCAGGGCCTAATCGCCGACCCTACACCTTCTTAGAGAAACACCTGCACACATATTAGTGTTGTTTTTATACTTTGCCATTCTTTAAAATGCAAAGTAAGTAATTTATTACCAATTTAATTTCGTCACCATGGATATTTTTTTGGAATTCAATTTATCGTGTATTACTTTAAATTTCATCCCATACATCGACTCTGGCATCTTGAAAATTGGGTGGATTTATCTCCCTTTCTTTGTAAATATAGTTGACTGAATGCATAATTCTGCTTTTAACCTTAAGCCTGGATTTGATTTGCATTTATTTACTAATTATCATGATTAAAAGTTGAATTTCACTGGCTTTTCCAACAGGTTAGTTTAATTTCCTTGTAAGGCGAGCTCCCAGCGCCACACAAGTTCGACAGGTTTCGATTCGGCTCCGTCACCGATGACATTCCTGTAATAAGTGCTAGTGCCAAATATGGTCGGCGACTTTGCTGCCCTCGACCACGTGACGCCCCCCCCCCGGCGCCTCGCGGCAACCAGGGGCGACGACATCACTTGGCCTAACCTGGGCCCAGATCCACAAGGCAGAGCTTAAAAAAAGGAGTTAAGAAAAAAGGAGCTTAGTTAACACCAACTTTAACCCCGAAAATCTTAACCCCGATTCTTCGTATCCACAAAAGATATTTTCACTTGGGGCAAATGGAGGGGAGGTAAACACTGAAACAATTGAAAGAGTAACTAATTTTAGTGACAGTTTGCTTTGACAGTTCGCTAAAATCAGTGTTCAATAGTTCTTTTCTCAACATAATTACTGTATTCTGACCAAATACATAGTTCTTAGTAAAGACAAAAAGAAAATAAAGCCAAGATTTAGTCCAGAAATTAAATGTTAAGTTATTTTGGAACTTTGTTCAAATTTGAAGCTGATTTTGGGTTGTCTTATCATCCAAATCAAGAGAGACTTCCCATGAAATAAATATGCTTTTACATATAAGTAAATTACTTCTTATATGTACAAAGTTGTGTGCTTTGTTTTCCCACCATAGCTGAAAAAATCAACTCGATTCGAGCTGCTATTTCCAAATTAAACTTTAAATTTTAGTATGGTTCCAGAGGCAGAAAAGGTATATTTCTGTATTACACACGAGAATCTGCGTATGAACTGGAAAGACTTGGGACTTGATGTTGACAAAGAAATTAGCTTTTAGGTTCAATACAAAATGTTACAAAATTTCAATACCATTTGGCAATGGTCATGAAACTGCTACATGTTAGATAAAATAATAACTTTGATATTTTTCTAAAATAAAGCACCACCTGGTCCAAAGATTTTTACTCATGCACTAAGGAAGCTCCCAATATAATGATGCAGATCTAGCAATCTTGAAATCTTGAAATTCCACCAACTAAATTACAATGACAAGAGTTTGACATATGTGAGCTGTCAGAAGCCTAGACTTGCCCACAGCCCACTTCATAAAATTCTGCTCAATTCAAATAAAAAATACACCGGCACTGAAATAGGCACACAAAAACATAGATTTTGTTGGAAATTAATTATTTCGCAATAAAGGTATGTAGAGATTTAAAATAATTCACAAACATTTGATGTGAGTCGACATTCGCCATCTTGTTGTTAAAATTATTGGGGCTTAAGTTTACACCCTACTCCTAGAGCAGGGGTTAGTTTTGGGGTAATCTTAGCCCCAAAAATGGCTAAGCTCTACTCTGTGGATACGAATTGGGCTTAAAAACAGGGTTAATTGACTTTAGCCCCAGGGTTTAGTTTAAGCTCTGCTTTGTGGATCCGGGCCCTGTTGAAACTCTTTCGCCCGATTTTCTTCACGGTATCGACGGCAATTATTCCACTCAGAGAAAATGACGTCAGATACCCACTGGACGTACTAATCAGTTTGGATTTTTTTTTTTTTCAAACTGGTAGTACGTCCAGTGGGTATCTGACGTCACAGGAAGACAGGGAAATCACCACCCGGATTGCTCTGCCTGGCTTTAGCGAGTGGGTATCTGGCGTCACAGGAAGACAGGGAAATCACCACCCGGATTGCTCTGCCTGGCTTTAGCGAGTGGGTATCTGGCGTCACAGGAAGACAGGGAAATCACCACCCGGATTGCTCTGCCTGGCTTTAGCGAGTGGGTATCTGACGTCACAGGAAGACAGGGAAATCACAGCCCGGATTGCTCTGCCTGGCTTTAGCGAGTGGGTATCTGACGTCACAGGAAGACAGGGAAATCACCACCCGGATTGCTCTGCCTGGCTTTAGCGAGTGGGTATCTGACGTCACAGGAAGACAGGGAAATCACAGCCCGGATTGCTCTGCCTGGCTTTAGCGAGTGGGTATCTGACGTCACAGGAAGACAGGGAAATCACAACCCGAATTGCTCTGCCTGGCTTTAGCGAGTGGGTATCATGACGTCACTTTGATTGAATTTTGATTGAAAGGAAAATGTGTGTTCTTTGAGAAGAAATCTAATTAATCCGGTGATGAACTACTGTTTTTACGATTCAACTGCAGTCACTGATTCAGAATCGTTAAACAACGATAAAAATATCAATGTAAAATGTATATTTGCTAATTAATCAATCAATTCTGCCTAAATTTAGAAAACAAACTTCATTTAGGCTTATTTCGTTTCCTTTCTTACGGCTGAGGTGCTTTAATTCCCAGCCAAGCCGCCTGCAGTGCTGAAGATTCTGTCGCCAGCTCAACAAATGCTATTTTGGCAAAGTTTCCTGCATCCTACAGCCTAGCAAGATCTTTGCCTAAGTAATGAAATATAATTAGACGTTACTTAATAGAGCAAGCGATCATAATGTCGTCCCCTCGGTGAAATCAATGCAGAGATGTCGAATAAACCACATTCCAGACCCAATAAATGATTACAAAAAATGTGTTCCCATACAAAAGCATTGACACCCGAATTTTTACTGGAATTGAAATTTGAATGTGGTCCATTGGCGTTAGCTCTTACCCACGGCGTCGAAAGTCAGCGAAGAGTTTAGTTATCCAGATGTTGCGATTTCGCGGCGGTGCGATGAGCTTTGTGCTTCGAGATGTAAAATGTTAATTTTAAATTCGCCCGATTGTTCGCAGCTCGCCATTCCGAATACCAACCACGATACATCATACATGCCGCCTCTAATAATGCTATGCTAAAGTATGGTAAACATAGTTTGATTACTAATTATCGACTTACCTATCGACTTTTCTCAGGGGCAGTACATACCAATAAACGTGTTTTCATTTAAAACCCAGGTTATAACTCACGAACATAGATGATAGTGTTATAATAAAACATCTGATAAAAACAGAACGTTGTTCGAGATGATATTATTTCATCTGTCATCTGTCAGCTGTCAGCTGTTGGCTATGGTTAGAATCCATATGAGTATGACGCATGGTTCGATCGTCGATTGGATTTCGAGAGGCGGTGATTGCTTTTGCTAGCGACAATAAAAGACTTGCTAATTAGTTTGTTGTTAGTTAGTAGGTTATTGTTGTTAGTTTATTATGAGTTTAACGAGTTTATTGTTATCAATAATCACCGACAACTTCCGTCATATTTGTCAGATCGTCACGAGGAAGTTGGAAACAGTTTGGTCGCAAATTTTCATGAACGTCACAAGCACGTGGATGGTCAAAAACGGACGGGTCAAAATGCTGTGAAATTACTGCGTCGAATTTGATTTGAATTATTAACAGAGATTGTCTACAATTTTGTCCGACATGGCCTCATCTTCCAGTAAATTTAATCCTTTATATATTTAAACAAAAAAAAAAATACACTTTTTCTATTTCGATGAAAATTATACAAAAGGCTTACCTTATGGTAATCTAATAATTTATTATCTAAGCCCACATATGTCTAAAATCCTGTCCTATCCTATTCAATAATCCAACCTAATGAGTGTATTTTCTCGACAAATATCAGCTTATCTTTCTTAAATTAAGCTAAAGAGTAAAGAGCACTTTCTTGTGAAACAAAATAATAAGTCACCCTTGCTGCGTGTTGCGCCACTTTCCCAGCCAAACCCTCAGAGCAACGCAACGCTATAAATGATCCTTGAAAAACACCTAGAAATTGACTCTAGAAGTTTGAAGGTTTGTGATCCTTCATTTCTTACGCCCGTCAGCCCGAGGGAGCATTTGCTAGCATCGGAGGAGGAATCACGTTGTCCCCAAGCATTCCTAGCGACATGCGACATCACGTGACGGCCCTAGCAACCGCCGGTTAGCGGCCGTGCTAACCACGCGGTTAGTTGCCATGGCCCGAGGAGGCTGCAGGGAGCAACAGATGGCGAGACATTTGCATGCTACTTGTTGTCATGACAACACGCCACTGTTTCCACAGCGATTCTTAAATTATTTGAAAATAACCCTGTACTGGGTTATTGTACACACTGAATACAGTAACCCTGTACTGGGTTATTGTATACACTGAATACAGTAACCCTGTACTGGGTTATTGTATACACTGAATACAGTAACCCTGTACTGGTTTATTGTATTGACTGAATACAGTAACCCAGTACTGGGTTATTGTATACACTGAATACAGTAACCCTGTACTGGGTTATTGTATACACTGAATACAGTAACCCTGTACTGGGTTATTGTATACACTGAATACAGTAACCCTGTACTGGTTTATTTTTTACACTGAATACAGTAACCCTGTACTGGGTTATTGTATACACTGAATACAGTAACCCTGTACTGGTTTATTGTATACACTGAATACAGTAACCCTGTACTGGGTTATTGTATACACTGAATACAGTAACCCTGTACTGGTTTATTGTATACACTGAATACAGTAACCCTGTACTGGGTTATTGTATACACTGAATACAGTAACCCTGTACTGGGTTATTGTATACACTGAATACAGTAACCCTGTACTGGGTTATTGTATACACTGAATACAGTAACCCTGTACTGGTTTATTTTTTACACTGAATACAGTAACCCTGTACTGGGTTATTGTATACACTGAATACAGTAACCCTGTACTGGTTTATTGTATACACTGAATACAGTAACCCTGTACTGGGTTATTGTATACACTGAATACAGTTACCCTGTACTGGTTTATTGTATACACTGAATACAGTAACCCTGTACTGGTTTATTGTATACACTGAATACAGTAACCCTGTACTGGGTTATTGTATACACTGAATACAGTAACCCTGTACTGGTTTATTTTTTACACTGAATACAGTAACCCTGTACTGGGTTATTGTATACACTGAATACAGTAACCCTGTACTGGGTTATTGTATACACTGAATACAGTAACCCTGTACTGGGTTATTGTATACACTGAATACAGTAACCCTGTACTGGTTTATTTTTTACACTGAATACAGTAACCCTGTACTGGGTTATTGTATACACTGAATACAGTAACCCTGTACTGGTTTATTGTATACACTGAATACAGTAACCCTGTACTGGGTTATTGTATACACTGAATACAGTTACCCTGTACTGGTTTATTGTATACACTGAATACAGTAACCCTGTACTGGTTTATTGTATACACTGAATACAGTAACCCTGTACTGGGTTATTGTATACACTGAATACAGTAACCCTGTACTGGTTTATTTTTTACACTGAATACAGTAACCCTGTACTGGGTTATTGTATACACTGAATACAGTAACCCTGTACTGGGTTATTGTATACACTGAATACAGTAACCCTGTACTGGGTTATTGTATACAGTGAATACAGAAACCCTGTACTGGTTTATTCTATACACGGAATACTGTAACCCTGTACTGGTTTATTGTATACACTGAATACAGTAACCCTGTACTGGGTTATTGTATACACTGAATACAGTAACCCTGTACTGGGTTATTGTATACACTGAATACAGTAACCCTGTACTGGGTTATTGTATACACTGAATACAGTAACCCTGTACTGGTTTATTGTATACACTGAATACAGTAACCCTGTACTGGGTTATTGTATACACGGAATACTGTAACCCTGTACTGGTTTATTGTATACACTGAATACTGTAACCCTGTACTGGGTTATTGTATACACTGAATACAGTAACCCTGTACTGGTTTATTGTATACACTGAATACAGTAACCCTGTACTGGGTTATTGTATACACTGAATACAGTAACCCTGTACTGGGTTATTGTATACACTGAATACAGTAACCCTGTACTGGTTTATTGTATACACTGAATACTGTAACCCTGTACTGGTTTATTGTATACACTGAATACAGTAACCCTGTACTGGTTTATTGTACACACTGAATACAGTAACCCTGTACTGGGTTATTGTATACACGGAATACTGTAACCCTGTACTGGTTTATTGTATACACGGAATACTGTAACCCTGTACTGGGTTATTGTATACACTGAATACAGTAACCCTGTACTGGGTTATTGTATACACTGAATACAGTAACCCTGTACTGGTTTATTGTATACACTGAATACAGTAACCCTGTACTGGTTTATTGTATACACTGAATACAGAAACCCTGTACTGGTTTATTGTATACACTGAATACAGTAACCCTGTACTGGGTTATTGTATACACTGAATACAGTAACCCTGTACTGGGTTATTGTATACACTGAATACAGTTACCCTGTACTGGTTTATTGTATACACGGAATACTGTAACCCTGTACTGGTTTATTGTATACACTGAATACAGTAACCCTGTACTGGGTTATTGTATACACTGAATACAGTAACCCTGTACTGGGTTATTGTATACACTGAATACAGTAATCCTGTACTGGGTTATTGTATACACTGAATACAGTAACCCTGTACTGGGTTATTGTATACACTGAATATAGTAACCCTGTACTGGGTTATTCTATACACGGAATACTGTAACCCTGTACTGGTTTATTGTATACAGTGAATACAGTAACCCTGTACTGGGTTATTGTATACAGTGAATACAGTAACCCTGTACTGGGTTATTGTATACACTGAATACAGTAACCCTGTACTGGTTTATTGTATACACTGAATACAGTAACCCTGTACTGGTTTATTCTATACACGGAATACTGTAACCCTGTACTGGTTTATTGTATACACTGAATACAGTAACCCTGTACTGGGTTATTGTATACACTGAATACAGTAACCCTGTACTGGTTTATTGTATACACTGAATACTGTAACCCTGTACTGGTTTATTGTATACACTGAATACAGTAACCCTGTACTGGGTTATTGTATACAGTGAATACAGTAACCCTGTACTGGGTTATTGTATACAGTGAATACAGTAACCCTGTACTGGGTTATTGTATACACTGAATACAGTAACCCTGTACTGGTTTATTGTATACACTGAATACAGTAACCCTGTACTGGTTTATTCTATACACGGAATACTGTAACCCTGTACTGGTTTATTGTATACACTGAATACAGTAACCCTGTACTGGGTTATTCTATACACTGAATACAGTAACCCTGTACTGGGTTATTGTATACAGTGAATACAGTAACCCTGTACTGGTTTATTCTATACACGGAATACTGTAACCCTGTACTGGTTTATTGTATACACTGAATACAGTAACCCTGTACTGGGTTATTGTATACACTGAATACAGTAACCCTGTACTGGGTTATTGTATACACTGAATACAGTAACCCTGTACTGGGTTATTGTATACACTGAATACAGTAACCCTGTACTGGGTTATTGTATACACTGAATACAGTAACCCTGTACTGGGTTATTGTATACACTGAATACAGTAACCCTGTACTGGGTTATTGTATACACTGAATACAGTAACCCTGTACTGGGTTATTGTATACACTGAATACAGTAACCCTGTACTGGGTTATTCTATACACGGAATACTGTAACCCTGTACTGGTTTATTGTATACACTGAATACAGTAACCCTGTACTGGGTTATTGTATACACTGAATACAGTAACCCTGTACTGGGTTATTCTATACACGGAATACTGTAACCCTGTACTGGTTTATTGTATACAGTGAATACAGTAACCCTGTACTGGGTTATTGTATACACTGAATACAGTAACCCTGTACTGGGTTATTGTATACACTGAATACAATAACCCTGTACTGGTTTATTGTATACACTGAATACAGTAACCCTGTACTGGGTTATTGTATACACGGAATACTGTAACCCTGTACTGGGTTATTGTATACACTGAATACAGTAACCCTGTAATGGGTTATTCTATACACGGAATACTGTAACCCTGTACTGGTTTATTGTATACAGTGAATACAGTAACCCTGTACTGGGTTATTGTATACACTGAATACAGTTACCCTGTACTAGGTTATTGTATACACTGAATACAGTAACCCTGTACTGGGTTATTGTATACAGTGAATACAGTAACCCTGTACTGGTTTATTCTATACACGGAATACTGTAACCCTGTACTGGTTTATTGTATACACTGAATACAGTAACCCTGTACTGGGTTATTGTATACACTGAATACAGTAACCCTGTACTGGTTTATTCTATACACGGAATACTGTAACCCTGTACTGGTTTATTGTATACACTGAATACAGTAACCCTGTACTGGGTTATTGTATACACTGAATACAGTAACCCTGTACTGGGTTATTGTATACACTGAATACAGTAACCCTGTACTGGGTTATTGTATACACTGAATACAGTAACCCTGTACTGGGTTATTGTATACACTGAATACAGTAACCCTGTTCTGGGTTATTGTATACACTGAATACAGTAACCCTGTACTGGGTTATTCTATACACGGAATACTGTAACCCTGTACTGGTTTATTGTATACAGTGAATACAGTAACCCTGTACTGGGTTATTGTATACACTGAATACAGTAACCCTGTACTGGTTTATTGTATACACTGAATACAGTAACCCAGTACTGGGTTATTGTATACACTGAATACAGTAACCCTGTACTGGTTTATTGTATACACGGAATACAGTAACCCTGTACTGGTTTATTTTTTACACTGAATACAGTAACCCTGTACTGGGTTATTGTATACAGTGAATACAGTAACCCTGTACTGGGTTATTGTATACACTGAATACAGTAACCCTGTACTGGTTTATTGTATACACTGAATACAGTAACCCTGTACTGGGTTATTGTATACACTGAATACAGTGACCCTGTACTGGGTTATTGTATACACTGAATACAGTAACCCTGTACTGGTTTATTTTTTACACTGAATACAGTAACCCTGTACTGGGTTATTGTATACACTGAATACAGTAACCCTGTACTGGTTTATTGTATACACTGAATACAGTAACCCTGTACTGGGTTATTGTATACACTGAATACAGTAACCCTGTACTGGTTTATTGTATACACTGAATACAGTAACCCTGTACTGGGTTATTGTATACACTGAATACAGTAACCCTGTACTGGGTTATTGTATACACTGAATACAGTAACCCTGTACTGGGTTATTGTATACACTGAATACAGTAACCCTGTACTGGTTTATTTTTTACACTGAATACAGTAACCCTGTACTGGGTTATTGTATACACTGAATACAGTAACCCTGTACTGGTTTATTGTATACACTGAATACAGTAACCCTGTACTGGGTTATTGTATACACTGAATACAGTAACCATGTACTGGTTTATTGTATACACTGAATACAGTAACCCTGTACTGGTTTATTGTATACACTGAATACAGTAACCCTGTACTGGGTTATTCTATACACGGAATACTGTAACCCTGTACTGGTTTATTGTATACAGTGAATACAGTAACCCTGTACTGGGTTATTGTATACACTGAATACAGTAACCCTGTACTGGGTTATTGTATACACTGAATACAGTAACCCTGTACTGGGTTATTGTATACAGTGAATACAGTAACCCTGTACTGGTTTATTCTATACACGGAATACTGTAACCTTGTACTGGGTTATTGTATACACTGAATACAGTAACCCTGTACTGGGTTATTGTATACACTGAATACAGTAACCCTGTACTGGGTTATTGTATACACTGAATACAGTAACCCTGTACTGGTTTATTGTATACACTGAATACAGTAACCCTGTACTGGGTTATTGTATTCACGGAATACTGTAACCCTGTACTGGTTTATTGTATACACTGAATACTGTAACCCTGTACTGGGTTATTGTATACACTGAATACAGTAACCCTGTACTGGTTTATTGTATACACTGAATACAGTAACCCTGTACTGGGTTATTGTATACACTGAATACAGTAACCCTGTACTGGGTTATTGTATACACTGAATACAGTAACCCTGTACTGGTTTATTGTATACACTGAATACTGTAACCCTGTACTGGGTTATTGTATACACTGAATACAGTAACCCTGTACTGGTTTATTGTATACACTGAATACTGTAACCCTGTACTGGTTTATTGTATACACTGAATACAGTAACCCTGTACTGGGTTATTGTATGCACGGAATACTGTAACCCTGTACTGGTTTATTGTATACACGGAATACTGTAACCCTGTACTGGGTTATTGTATACACTGAATACAGTAACCCTGTACTGGGTTATTGTATACACTGAATACAGTAACCCTGTACTGGTTTATTGTATACACTGAATACAGTAACCCTGTACTGGTTTATTGTATACACTGAATACAGTAACCCTGTACTGGTTTATTGTATACACTGAATACAGTAACCCTGTACTGGGTTATTGTATACACTGAATACAGTAACCCTGTACTGGGTTATTGTATACACTGAATACAGTAACCCTGTACTGGGTTATTGCATACACTGAATACAGTAACCCTGTACTGGTTTATTGTATACACTGAATACAGTAACCCTGTACTGGGTTATTGTATACACTGAATACAGTAACCCTGTACTGGGTTATTGTATACACTGAATACAGTAACCCTGTACTGGGTTATTGTATACACTGAATACAGTAACCCTGTACTGGGTTATTGTATACACTGAATACAGTAACCCTGTACTGGGTTATTGTATACACTGAATACAGTAACCCTGTACTGGGTTATTCTATACACGGAATACTGTAACCCTGTACTGGGTTATTGTATACACTGAATACAGTAACCCTGTACTGGGTTATTGTATACACTGAATACAGTAACCCTGTACTGGTTTATTCTATACACGGAATACTGTAACCCTGTACTGGGTTATTGTATACACTGAATACTGTAACCCTGTACTGGGTTATTGTATACACTGAATACAGTAACCCTGTACTGGGTTATTGTATACACTGAATACTGTAACCCTGTACTGGGTTATTGTATACACTGAATACAGTAACCCTGTACTGGGTTATTGTATACACTGAATACAGTAACCCTGTACTGGTTTATTCTATACACGGAATACTGTAACCCTGTACTGGTTTATTGTATACACTGAATACAGTAACCCTGTACTGGGTTATTGTATACAGTGAATACAGTAACCCTGTACTGGTTTATTCTATACACGGAATACTGTAACCCTGTACTGGTTTATTGTATACACTGAATACAGTAACCCTGTACTGGGTTATTGTATACACTGAATACAGTAACCCTGTACTGGTTTATTGTATACACGGAATACTGTAACCCTGTACTGGTTTATTGTATACACTGAATACAGTAACCCTGTACTGGGTTATTGTATACACTGAATACAGTAACCCTGTACTGGGTTATTGTATACACTGAATACAGTTACCCTGTACTGGTTTATTGTATACACGGAATACTGTAACCCTGTACTGGTTTATTGTATACACTGAATACAGTAACCCTGTACTGGGTTATTGTATACACTGAATACAGTAACCCTGTACTGGGTTATTGTATACACTGAATACAGTAACCCTGTACTGGGTTATTGTATACACTGAATACAGTAACCCTGTACTGGGTTATTGTATACACTGAATACTGTAACCCTGTACTGGGTTATTCTATACACGGAATACTGTAACCCTGTACTGGTTTATTGTATACAGTGAATACAGTAACCCTGTACTGGGTTATTGTATACAGTGAATACAGTAACCCTGTACTGGGTTATTGTATACACTGAATACAGTAACCCTGTACTGGTTTATTGTATACACTGAATACAGTAACCCTGTACTGGTTTATTCTATACACGGAATACTGTAACCCTGTACTGGTTTATTGTATACACTGAATACAGTAACCCTGTACTGGGTTATTGTATACACTGAATACAGTAACCCTGTACTGGGTTATTGTATACACTGAATACAGTAACCCAGTACTGGGTTATTGTATACACTGAATACAGTAACCCTGTACTGGGTTATTGTATACACTGAATACAGTAACCCTGTACTGGGTTATTGTATACACTGAATACAGTAACCCTGTACTGGGTTATTGTATACACTGAATACAGTAACCCTGTACTGGGTTATTGTATACACTGAATACAGTAACCCTGTACTGGGTTATTGTATACACTGAATACAGTAACCCTGTACTGGGTTATTGTATACACTGAATACAGTAACCCTGTACTGGGTTATTGTATACACTGAATACAGTAACCCTGTACTGGGTTATTGTATACACTGAATACAGTAACCCTGTACTGGGTTATTGTATACACTGAATACAGTAACCCTGTACTGGGTTATTGTATACACTGAATACAGTAACCCTGTACTGGGTTATTGTATACACTGAATACAGTAACCCTGTACTGGGTTATTGTATACACTGAATACAGTAACCCTGAACTGGGTTATTGTATACACTGAATACAGTAACCCTGTACTGGGTTATTCTATACACGGAATACTGTAACCCTGTACTGGTTTATTGTATACAGTGAATACAGTAACCCTGTACTGGGTAATTGTATACACTGAATACAGTAACCCTGTACTGGGTTATTGTATACACTTAATACAATAACCCTGTACTGGTTTATTGTATACACTGAATACAGTAACCCTGTACTGGGTTATTGTATACACGGAATACTGTAACCCTGTACTGGGTTATTGTATACACTGAATACAGTTACCCTGTACTGGGTTATTCTATACACGGAATACTGTAACCCTGTACTGGTTTATTGTGTACAGTGAATACAGTAACCCTGTACTGGTTTATTGTATACACTGAATACAGTAACCCTGTACTGGGTTATTGTATACACTGAATACAGTAACCCTGTACTGGTTTATTCTATACACGGAATACTGTAACCCTGTACTGGTTTATTGTATACACTGAATACAGTAACCCTGTACTGGGTTATTGTATACACTGAATACAGTAACCCTGTACTGGGTTATTGTATACACTGAATACAGTAACCCTGTACTGGGTTATTGTATACACTGAATACAGTAACCCTGTACTGGGTTATTGTATACACTGAATACAGTAACCCTGAACTGGGTTATTGTATACACTGAATACAGTAACCCTGTACTGGGTTATTCTATACACGGAATACTGTAACCCTGTACTGGTTTATTGTATACAGTGAATACAGTAACCCTGTACTGGGTAATTGTATACACTGAATACAGTAACCCTGTACTGGGTTATTGTATACACTTAATACAATAACCCTGTACTGGTTTATTGTATACACTGAATACAGTAACCCTGTACTGGGTTATTGTATACACGGAATACTGTAACCCTGTACTGGGTTATTGTATACACTGAATACAGTTACCCTGTACTGGGTTATTCTATACACGGAATACTGTAACCCTGTACTGGTTTATTGTGTACAGTGAATACAGTAACCCTGTACTGGTTTATTGTATACACTGAATACAGTAACCCTGTACTGGGTTATTGTATACACTGAATACAGTAACCCTGTACTGGTTTATTCTATACACGGAATACTGTAACCCTGTACTGGTTTATTGTATACACTGAATACAGTAACCCTGTACTGGGTTATTGTATACACTGAATACAGTAACCCTGTACTGGGTTATTGTATACACTGAATACAGTAACCCTGTACTGGGTTATTGTATACACTGAATACAGTAACCCTGTACTGGGTTATTGTATACACTGAATACAGTAACCCTGTACTGGGTTATTGTATACACTGAATACAGTAACCCTGTACTGGGTTATTCTATACACGGAATACTGTAACCCTGTACTGGTTTATTGTATACAGTGAATACAGTAACCCTGTACTGGGTTATTGTATACACTGAATACAGTAACCCTGTACTGGGTTATTGTATACACTGAATACAATAACCCTGTACTGGTTTATTGTATACACTGAATACAGTAACCCTGTACTGGGTTATTGTATACACGGAATACTGTAACCCTGTACTGGGTTATTGTATACACTGAATACAGTAACCCTGTACTGGGTTATTCTATACACGGAATTCTGTAACCCTGTACTGGTTTATTGTATACAGTGAATACAGTAACCCTGTACTGGGTTATTGTATACACTGAATACAGTAACCCTGTACTGGGTTATTGTATACACTGAATACAGTAACCCTGTACTGGGTTATTGTATACAGTGAATACAGTAACCCTGTACTGGTTTATTCTATACACGGAATACTGTAACCCTGTACTGGGTTATTGTATACACTGAATACAGTAACCCTGTACTGGGTTATTGTATACACTGAATACAGTAACCCTGTACTGGTTTATTCTATACACGGAATACTGTAACCCTGTACTGGGTTATTGTATACACTGAATACAGTAACCCTGTACTGGTTTATTGTATACACTGAATACAGTAACCCTGTACTGGTTTATTGTATACACTGAATACAGTAACCCTGTACTGGTTTATTGTATACACGGAATACTGTAACCCTGTACTGGTTTATTGTATACACTGAATACAGTAACCCTGTACTGGTTTATTGTATACACTGAATACAGTAACCCTGTACTGGTTTATTCTATACACGGAATACTGTAACCCTGTACTAATTTATTGTATACACGGAATACTGTAACCCTGTACTGGGTTATTGTATACACTGAATACAGTAACCCTGTACTGGGTTATTCTATACACGGAATACTGTAACCCTGTACTGGTTTATTGTATACAGTGAATACAGTAACCCTGTACTGGGTTATTGTATACACTGAATACAGTAACCCTGTACTGGGTTATTGTATACACTGAATACAGTAACCCTGAACTGGGTTATTGTATACAGTGAATACAGTAACCCTGTACTGGTTTATTCTATACACGGAATACTGTAACCCTGTACTGGGTTATTGTATTCACTGAATACAGTAACCCTGTACTGGGTTATTGTATACACTGAATACAGTAACCCTGTACTGGTTTATTCTATACACGGAATACTGTAACCCTGTACTGGTTTATTGTATACACTGAATACAGTAACCCTGTACTGGTTTATTGTATACACTGAATACAGTAACCCTGTACTGGTTTATTCTATACACGGAATACTGTAACCCTGTACTGGGTTATTGTATACACTGAATACAGTAACCCTGTACTGGTTAATTGTATACACTGAATACAGTAACCCTGTACTGGGTTATTGTATACACTGAATACAGTAACCCTGTACTGGGTTATTGTATACACTGAATACAGTAACCCTGTACTGGTTTATTCTATACACGGAATACTGTAACCCTGTACTGGTTTATTGTATACACTGAATACAGTAACCCTGTACTGGGTTATTGTATACACTGAAAACAGAAACCCTGTACTGGGTTATTGTATACACTGAATACAGTAACCCTGTACTTGTTTATTCTATACACGGAATACTGTAACCCTGTACTGGTTTATTGTATGCACTGAATACAGTAACCCTGTACTGGGTTATTGTATACACTGAATACAGTAACCCTGTACTGGTTTATTGTATACACTGAATACAGTAACCCTGTACTGGGTTATTGTATACACTGAATACAGTAACCCTGTACTGGGTTATTGTATACACTGAATACAGTAACCCTGTACTGGTTTATTCTATACACGGAATACTGTAACCCTGTACTGGTTTATTGTATACACTGAATACAGTAACCCTGTACTGGGTTATTGTATACACTGAATACAGTAACCCTGTACTGGGTTATTGTATACACTGAATACAGTAACCCTGTACTGGGTTATTGTATACACTGAATACAGTAACCCTGTACTGGTTTATTCTATACACGGAATACTGTAACCCTGTACTGGTTTATTGTATACAATGAATACAGTAACCCTGTACTGGTTTATTGTATACACTAAATACAGTAACCCTGTACTGGGTTATTGTATACACTGAATACAGTAACCCTGTACTGGGTTATTGTATACACTGAATACAGTAACCCTGTACTGGGTTATTGTATACACTGAATACAGTAACCCTGTACTGGGTTATTGTATACACTGAATACAGTAACCCTGTACTGGGTTATTGTATACACTGAATACAGTAACCCTGTACTGGGTTATTGTATACACTGAATACAGTAACCCTGTACTGGGTTATTGTATACACTGAATACAGTAACCCTGTACTGGGTTATTGTATACACTGAATACAGTAACCCTGTACTGGGTTATTGTATACACTGAATACAGTAACCCTGTACTGGGTTATTGTATACACTGAATACAGTAACCCTGTACTGGGTTATTGTATACACTGAATACAGTAACCCTGTACTGGGTTATTGTATACACTGAATACAGTAACCCTGTACTGGGTTATTGTATACACTGAATACAGTAACCCTGTACTGGGTTATTGTATACACTGAATACAGTAACCCTGTACTGGGTTATTGTATACACTGAATACAGTAACCCTGTACTGGGTTATTGTATACACTGAATACAGTAACCCTGTACTGGGTTATTGTATACACTGAATACAGTAACCCTGTACTGGGTTATTGTATACACTGAATACAGTAACCCTGTACTGGTTTATTGTATACACTGAATACAGTAACCCTGTACTGGTTTATTGTATACACTGAATACAGTAACCCTGTACTGGGTTATTGTATACACTGAATACAGTAACCCTGTACTGGGTTATTGTATACACTGAATACAGTAACCCTGTACTGGGTTATTGTATACACTGAATACAGTAACCCTGTACTGGTTTATTGTATACACTGAATACAGTAACCCTGTACTGGTTTATTGTATACACTGAATACAGTAACCCTGTACTGGGTTATTGTATACACTGAATACAGTAACCCTGTACTGGGTTATTGTATACACTGAATACAGTAACCCTGTACTGGTTTATTGTATACACTGAATACAGTAACCCTGTACTGGGTTATTGTATACACTGAATACAGTAACCCTGTACTGGGTTATTGTATACACTGAATACAGTAACCCTGTACTGGTTTATTGTATACACTGAATACAGTAACCCTGTACTGGTTTATTCTATACACGGAATACTGTAACCCTGTACTGGTTTATTGTATACACTGAATACAGTAACCCTGTACTGGGTTATTGTATACACTGAATACAGTAACCCTGTACTGGTTTATTGTATACACTGAATACAGTAACCCTGTACTGGGTTATTGTATACACTGAATACAGTAACCCTGTACTGGGTTATTGTATACACTGAATACAGTAACCCTGTACTGGTTTATTCTATACACGGAATACTGTAACCCTGTACTGGTTTATTGTATACACTGAATACAGTAACCCTGTACTGGGTTATTCTATTCACTGAATACAGTAACCCTGTACTGGGTTATTGTATACACTGAATACAGTAACCCTGTACTGGGTTATTGTATACACTGAATACAGTAACCCTGTACTGGTTTATTGTATACACTGAATACAGTAACCCTGTACTGGGTTATTCTATACACGGAATACTGTAACCCTGTACTGGTTTATTCTATACACGGAATACTGTAACCCTCTACTGGTTTATTGTATACACTGAATACAGTAACCCTGTACTGGGTTATTGTATACACTGAATACAGTAACCCTGTACTGGTTTATTGTATACACTGAATACAGTAACCCTGTACTGGGTTATTGTATACACTGAATACAGTAACCCTGTACTGGTTTATTGTATACACTGAATACAGTAACCCTGTACTGGGTTATTGTATACACTGAATACAGTAACCCTGTACTGGGTTATTGTATACACTGAATACAGTAACCCTGTACTGGTTTATTCTATACACGGAATACTGTAACCCTGTACTGGTTTATTGTATACACTGAATACAGTAACCCTGTACTGGTTTATTCTAAACACGGAATACTGTAACCCTGTACTGGTTTATTGTATACACTGAATACAGTAACCCTGTACTGGGTTATTGTATACACTGAATACAGTAACCCTGTACTGGATTATTGTATACACTGAATACAGTAACCCTGTACTGGGTTATTGTATACACTGAATACAGCAACCCTGTACTGGGTTATTGTATACACTGAATACAGTAACCCTGTACTGGGTTATTGTATACACTTAATACAGTAACCCTGTACTGGTTTATTCTATACACGGAATACTGTAACCCTGTACTGGTTTATTGTATACACTGAATACAGTAACCCTGTACTGGTTTATTCTATACACGGAATACTGTAACCCTGTACTGGTTTATTGTATACACTGAATACAGTAACCCTGTACTGGTTTATTGTATACACGGAATACTGTAACCCTGTACTGGTTTATTGTATACACTGAATACAGTAACCCTGTACTGGTTTATTGTATACACGGAATACAGTAACCCTGTACTGGTTTATTCTATACACGGAATACTGTAACCCTGTACTGGTTTATTGTATACACTGAATACAGTAACCCTGTACTGGGTTATTGTATACACTGAATACAGTAACCCTGTACTGGATTATTGTATACACTGAATACAGTAACCCTGTACTGGGTTATTGTATACACTGAATACAGTAACCCTGTACTGGGTTATTGTATACACTGAATACAGTATATCTGTACTGGGTTATTGTATACACGGAATACTGTAACCCTGTACTGGTTTATTGTATACACTGAATACAGTAACCCTGTACTGGTTTATTCTATACACGGAATACTGTAACCCTGTACTGGGTTATTGTATACACTGAATACAGTAACCCTGTACTGGTTTATTCTATACACGGAATACTGTAACCCTGTACTGGTTTATTGTATACACTGAATACAGTAACCCTGTACTGGTTTATTCTATACACGGAATACTGTAACCCTGTACTGGGTTATTGTATACACTGAATACAGTAACCCTGTACTGGGTTATTGTATACACTGAATACAGTAACCCTGTACTGGTTTATTGTATACACTGAATACAGTAACCCTGTACTGGGTTATTGTATACACTGAATACAGTAACCCTGTACTGGGTTATTGTATACACTGAATACAGTAACCCTGTACTGGTTTATTCTATACACGGAATACTGTAACCCTGTACTGGTTTATTGTATACACTGAATACAGTAACCCTGTACTGGTTTATTCTATACACGGAATACTGTAACCCTGTACTGGTTTATTGTATACACTGAATACTGTAACCCTGTACTGGTTTATTCTATACACGGAATACAGTAACCCTGTACTGGGTTATTGTATACACTGAATACAGTAACCCTGTACTGGGTTATTGTATACACTGAATACAGTAACCCTGTACTGGGTTATTGTATACACTGAATACAGTAACCCTGTACTGGGTTATTGTATACACTGAATACAGTAACCCTGTACTGGGTTATTGTATACACTGAATACAGTAACCCTGTACTGGTTTATTCTATACACGGAATACTGTAACCCTGTACTGGTTTATTGTATACACTGAATACAGTAACCCTGTACTGGGTTATTGTATACACTGAATACAGTAACCCTGTACTGGGTTATTGTATACACTGAATACAGTAACCCTGTACTGGTTTATTCTATACACGGAATACAGTAACCCTGTACTGGGTTATTGTATACACTGAATACAGTAACCCTGTACTGGGTTATTGTATACACTGAATACAGTAACCCTGTACTGGTTTATTCTATACACGGAATACTGTAACCCTGTACTGGTTTATTGTATACACTGAATACAGTAACCCTGTACTGGTTTATTCTATACACGGAATACTGTAACCCTGTACTGGTTTATTGTATACACTGAATACTGTAACCCTGTACTGGTTTATTCTATACACGGAATACAGTAACCCTGTACTGGGTTATTGTATACACTGAATACAGTAACCCTGTACTGGGTTATTGTATACACTGAATACAGTAACCCTGTACTGGGTTATTGTATACACTGAATACAGTAACCCTGTACTGGTTTATTCTATACACGGAATACTGTAACCCTGTACTGGTTTATTGTATACACTGAATACAGTAACCCTGTACTGGGTTATTGTATACACTGAATACAGTAACCCTGTACTGGTTTATTCTATACACGGAATACTGTAACCCTGTACTGGTTTATTGTATACACTGAATACAGTAACCCTGTACTGGTTTATTCTATACACGGAATACTGTAACCCTGTACTGGGTTATTGTATACACTGAATACAGTAACCCTGTACTGGGTTATTGTATACACTGAATACAGTAACCCTGTACTGGTTTATTGTATACACTGAATACAGTAACCCTGTACTGGGTTATTGTATACACTGAATACAGTAACCCTGTACTGGGTTATTGTATACACTGAATACAGTAACCCTGTACTGGTTTATTCTATACACGGAATACTGTAACCCTGTACTGGTTTATTGTATACACTGAATACAGTAACCCTGTACTGGTTTATTCTATACACGGAATACTGTAACCCTGTACTGGTTTATTGTATACACTGAATACAGTAACCCTGTACTGGGTTATTGTATACACTGAATACAGTAACCCTGTACTGGGTTATTGTATACACTGAATACAGTAACCCTGTACTGGTTTATTCTATACACGGAATACTGTAACCCTGTACTGGGTTATTGTATACACTGAATACTGTAACCCTGTACTGGTTTATTCTATACACGGAATACAGTAACCCTGTACTGGGTTATTGTATACACTGAATACAGTAACCCTGTACTGGGTTATTGTATACACTGAATACAGTATTCCTGTACTGGTTTATTCTATACACGGAATACTGTAACCCTGTACTGGTTTATTGTATACACTGAATACTGTAACCCTGTACTGGTTTATTCTATACACGGAATACAGTTACCCTGTACTGGGTTATTGTATACACTGAATACAGTAACCCTGTACTGGTTTATTGTATACACTGAATACAGTAACCCTGCACTGGTTTATTCTATACACGGAATACTGTAACCCTGTACTGGTTTATTGTATACACTGAATACAGTAACCCTGTACTGGGTTATTGTATACACTGAATACAGTAACCCAGTACTGGTTTATTGTATACACTGAATACTGTAACCCTGTACTGGGTTATTGTATACACTGAATACAGTAACCCTGCACTGGTTTATTCTATACACGGAATACTGTAACCCTGTACTGGGTTATTGTATACACTGAATACAGTAACCCTGTACTGGTTTATTGTATACACTGAATACAGTAACCCTGTACTGGGTTATTGTATACACTGAATACAGTAACCCTGTACTGGTTTATTGTATACACTGAATACAGTAACCCTGTACTGGGTTATTGTATACACTGAATACAGTAACCCTGTACTGGTTTATTGTATACACGGAATACTGTAACCCTGTACTGGTTTATTGTATACAGTGAATACAGTAACCCTGCACTGGTTTATTCTATACACGGAATACTGTAACCCTGTACTGGTTTATTGTATACACTGAATACAGTAACCCTGTACTGGGTTATTGTATACACTGAATACAGTAACCCTGTACTGGGTTATTGTATACACTGAATACAGTAACCCTGTACTGGGTTATTGTATACACTGAATACTGTAACCCTGTACTGGTTTATTGTATACAGTGAATACAGTTACCCAGTACTGGTTTATTCTATACACGGAATACTGTAACCCTGTACTGGGTTATTGTATACACTGAATACAGTAACCCTGTACTGGGTTATTGTATACACTGAATACAGTAACCCTGTACTGGGTTATTGTATACACGGAATACTGTAACCCTGTACTGGGTTATTGTATACACTGAATACAGTAACCCTGTACTGGGTTATTGTATACACTGAATACAGTAACCCTGTACTGGGTTATTGTATACACTGAATACAGTAACCCTGTACTGGTTTATTGTATACACTGAATACAGTAACCCTGTACTGGTTTATTCTATACACGGAATACTGTAACCCTGTACTGGGTTATTGTATACACTGAATACAGTAACCCTGTACTGGTTTATTGTATACACTGAATACAGTAACCCTGTACTGGGTTATTGTATACACTGAATACAGTAACCCTGTACTGGTTTATTGTATACACTGAATACAGTAACCCTGTACTGGTTTATTCTATACACGGAATACTGTAACCCTGTACTGGGTTATTGTATACACTGAATACAGTAACCCTGTACTGGGTTATTGTATACACTGAATACAGTAACCCTGTACTGGTTTATTGTATACACTGAATACAGTAACCCTGTACTGGTTTATTGTATACACTGAATACAGTAACCCTGTACTGGGTTACTGTATACACTGAATACAGTAACCCTGTACTGGGTTATTGTATACACTGAATACAGTAACCCTGTACTGGTTTATTGTATACACTGAATACAGTAACCCTGTACTGGGTTATTGTATACACTGAATACAGTAACCCTGTACTGGGTTATTGTATACACTGAATACAGTAACCCTGTACTGGTTTACTGTATACACTGAATACAGTAACCCTGTACTGGGTTATTGTATACACTGAATACAGTAACCCTGTACTGGGTTATTGTATACACTGAATACAGTAACCCTGTACTGGGTTATTGTATACACTGAATACAGTAACCCTGTACTGGGTTATTGTATACACTGAATACAGTAATTCTGTACTGGTTTATTGTATACACTGAATACAGTAACCCTGTACTGGTTTATTGTATACACTGAATACAGTAACCCTGTACTGGTTTATTGTATACACTGAATACAGAACACTCGGCGCTTGTATTCGACATTAAATGATGAGCATAGCGAGCGAAGCGAAATCTTCAATTTCACTTAGCGGAGTAAATAAAACAATCGTGTTTTGTTTTGTTTGTGTGTTTGTTCGCGCTCCACAGGCCACACGGCGGCTCCGATTTTGATGAAAATTACAGGAAACTGTATTTTGTTCTCAACTTGGACCCCCTGCTTTTTTCAGCAGATTCGGGGTTACAGTTCCTTAACTATTCAAAATTTACAAAATATTTCAAACCATTTCTTATTTTGTACAGCCACAAGTTATTTATATAATCACACCAAACTTGAGAAACATATTCAGCAAATTGATATGCAGCTGTGCTGAATTTCTTGGATCTATATTTTATCTGGTTCATTTTTTATTCGTATTTTTCCGACAATTTTTTATGATTCTTAGCTCTTTATCCCTCGAGATGCAAGTGGAAGGTTTAGGTGCGATTACCTTCATATTCTTGTAGGTCTTAAATCTTATCCTCAAGCCCTAAATAAGTACGCTCATCTACAACGAACGTAATACGATATAAATTTACAGCCACAAATTAATCTTCATTTCTAAATGCATTTCTATAACTTCTATTATTAGCAACTATTAAAATTCTAGATTTTATTCGAGTAGTAAATAAAGTGGTTTTATAAAGAGTACTTACGTTTTTGCAGTTTTTATCCCCAATAAAACCTTTTAAACTCATTCTATTGGACGCTGTAGAATGTTCTCACATCTCTCAAGAACTCTCATCCACAACGCGACGAATGAAGCACTCGTTCTGTTGAAGTGTGGCACCGGCAAGGAAGACAAGGACACAGAGGTTGACAACGACGGTTTGAAACCCGATAAATTGATGAGCCGGGTCGACCACTTATCAAACGAGCTCGGCTGACGATAAATGTGCATATCGACTCGCATTTTATCGACAATGACTTTTAATCACCGACAGGTTGCGCTGTCATCGAAAACGCATGATAATTTGATCACTCCTTTGGATTTTAACCAACTATTTTAGTAGGCAGGGTGAAAACTGTCGGTGTGATTTGCTAAACCAGAGTGAGGGCTAGACGGGCGTGACGCACACCCGGTCGATAGATGTGCATCGGTCCATTTCCACAGATTGTCACTTATTCCTCGATTTTTTCTCTGCTGAAATATGCGAAGGTTCCAAAAATTTTGATGTCCTGCCGTTTAAAATATTTACGTATTGAGGACCCGTGCTCATTTTCACCACTGTGGATAATTTGACATTTTGAAATATATATTTTGAAAATATTTTCGTCTGATAGATTTTAATTGTTTTATGTAAAGGAACAGTTAAAAATTTACCCCGATTTTTAAGCGCATGCAAAATTAAAAGCTCGAATGACGTCACGATGAAAATTATTACAAAAAGATTGAACGCCATCTAGTAGGTAGATTTGTACTAAGCTCAATTTTCTCGATTCTCAAAATATTTTCGCTCAAATCGATGAATGGAACGAGAAAAATATATTGCTGGGAGATGTTGCAAAAAAGCGATTGGAGCTGGATTTGAACCGACGTCCATTGGCTCGGCACGGAAGCGTGCCACGCTGCCGATGGATACATACGTAAATATAAAGTGTTTGCATTCAATGTGTATTCACTTGAATAATGCCAAATTTTACTTGGCTTCGCATTATCTTCTCACAAAGCTGGTTGCTATTAATTTGGGCTTTCTTCCGACTTGACAAGATAAGAATTAGATTTGTAGCTTGGAGTTATTGAGTCAATAGCGTCCATCTGCCTTCCTCCTGATGGAGTTGATCCTGGAACCGCGGTTCAAACACACTAGCCACTAGGCTGCTGGGAGATGATAGGAAACAATGATTATTTTTAGATACAAAGTATGTATTTTAACGATCATTCATATATCAAAGAGGAACTAATTGACATAGCATAAAAGTGAACACTGGAAGAGTTTCCGCCCTTGATGGTCACCGTACAGTATCATATTAAACAAAAAGGAAATGAAAATTCTCGCGTTCGTGTGTTCTCGACCACAAATCGATGAACGCACATGTCATGCGCAGTGGATGCGACATGCGCTATAAAAAGACAACGCAGCTAAGAGAGCAAGTCAGTGCAGATGAGAACTCAGTCCGCAACACTCAGAGGACCTCCTTCTCAAGGCACTTGCTGGGCTTGTAGCTCATGCCACTGCCGTAAATTTCCTCTCCCGTCTCTAATTTACCATACCGCGCCCATCTCAACTTGCATGAGTGATTGCGGCGTCCCCCCAAATCAGCGCCATCACCTAGCGATTAGATGAACTAATTGCCTGTTAGAGCCAACGACTTCACCAACCGATATTGGTTTGATGTGATCGATTTCATCTGATATTGCGAGCAGCCATCAATTTAAAGCCGAACTCTGGTTGGCTCTTTGCTGAAAACGCGATTCAGTTGTCATTTTCACCCGTTGAGCCACGTCGACCTTCCAGCCTTTGGAATAAAGCGTCTGTCTCTCACGCAGGCAACCCGGGATCGATTCCGGGAAGAATGGGATGTATATTTTTGGGCATAATTAAATGATAGCGGCAAGCGGCAAGCTTGTCTATCTATTTGAGTATCTTGAGACAATCATGAGATACAAATTTAGCAAATGCACTAAGTGATTGTGCTGCTGGCTACAAATATCGCCAGTGGTGCCATTGGTCTTCACTTGGAAGTCATATTAGCTGTAGAGAACTCAGCGCTTCGAGTTATAGAACTTATGAAAGTATTTTCATTTGTGAATAACGTTTGAAAACATCATGCCAAGTACATAAAATGCATCGCAATCTTTCATCAGCAGCGTAGCCTAAAGGTTAAGACGCTGAACTGGTAATCATGAGGACCCGGGTTCGCAGCGGACCACCAACTGTTTTTTGTCTTCACTATTTAAATGCGAATATATTTTTCAGGAACCATTCGGTGATCCGGACCAAGAAATATTGGGAAATGAGAAAATCGAGGCCTCGTTCAAATTTAGCTACTAGGTGACGTTTACTAAGTTCAAAATTTACTACCAGGTAGCGTCTTTTTGTCCGAAGATATTTTTGGAGTTGAATTTGGTACAAATATTTTTCGGGTATTGGAAGTACAAAAATGTATTTATGCTTTATGGATGTGGATTTATGGATGTGGTGTGGATTTATCATGGACTATATGGACTTTAGCACACACTGATCCTAAGACATCATTTCCCTTTCGGTAATAAAAAAAAAATATCCAAATTATTGAGAGCTAGGTAGGATGCAAAAATAGCTCAAGACAACGCATCCACTTCACAACGCGATAATTTCATTAATAATTTAAATTCAGCATACATAGTTTATTACGACGAGTATTGACTCGGCTAGTCCCTTTTACTACACAGTGAGATTATCGCAGCGAGAAACGCCGACTGCACTGAACAATCTCAGCAAAATGACCCTACCTACAAACAATAGTTGTACGAAATTCAAAGGAGTGGCCAAGTAATTAAGCGTTTCCGATGACAGCGCTATCTGTCGGTGATTAAAAGATAAAGCCGATAAAATGCAGAGCCGATAAGCGATTCGATTACCGCCGCCATTATTTGGGAAACCCGGAACCTCCACTAGTCCAAGCAGGCAGGAACAAATTAAAAATAAAGGGTGATGAAATATCTCGATCTCAAGCTTTATTCTTTTCTTTATGTAAAATTCACTCTCAAAGAGCCAATTAGCATTTTGTTGGAGAACCACTGTTTCATTGATTTCTTATGCTTACTGTTTCAGTGGCGGCATCTGCTTCACCTGGTTTCTTAGCTAGGTTTGAAAGTCATAGTTTATACAGACACAAAGGTGAATGATTAAGTTGGATGGAAGGTATGGGTGAAAGGTGGATGGAAGGTATGGGTGAAAGGTGGAAGTCACACATGATAATAACAGATAAAATTTTCAAAGACGATCTTTTAATACATTTATCATTGATATCACAATAAAAAAAAACACATTGTACACTCGTTTTGTTCAGTAAATACAAAAGACCATCGCGTCTAAGCACGACCGAATTACAACGGGATATTCGCTCCCCGAGAGATCCTTTTCACGTCCCGACGCCGCGTCGGGGATAAACTTTACAAACCGCGTCCGTCTCTACGTCCGATGGCACGTTTGTAAGTAGCAGTCGCCGAGAACAGACTCTCCGACGGCAATAATTAGTGAAGCGTGGCGTCAAGCCATCGACGGCGAGCGCCTCGGATTAACTACCGGTACATTTTACAATCTGTTAGAACTCTTCAAGATTTTAAAAAGCAAATGGACAAGACATTTTGGCACAAAAACAATACAAAACAAATAGAACGATAGAATAAACAAATTCAGCGATGATGCCACGAGCATTAAGATGTACAATAAACTCTGAACGATATTTGAAAACACTTATGATAAAAGAAAAGGAAAATAACAATAATCGAAGCTAGTATGTAAAACTATTTAAATTCTGGCTGTTAAGCTATATTAGATGGTACTACTATCTTTGTTTCACTGGTGAGGCACTCCTCGGGTTCAAGACATGTCGTCTACGCAGCTCACAACTCGAGACGGATCCGACACAGAATCGATCGCTCACTCAACGCTTAACGCTAGTATGGACAGACTCCAATATGGAGCAAATAATAGGAATTTTTCTTCCGGTCGACGTAGATTTACAACAAAATGTACACGCATATGAATACAAAAAAAAGTAATATACAGCATTAATTGTTCAGCCAATTAGTGGAAGCAAGAACCAGGCGTTCGTGAACTACAGTTCGCTAGAGTAACGGCACGGCACGGGCATATAATTGACCTAAGAAATAGTGAAGTAGCGCTCTACGATGATACTTAGCGGAAGTTGTTTCCTTCAAACAGCGGTAACACATTCGCGGCTGCGTTCGAAGCCATCAAATAATTGCACATGCGAAACGCAGTTCGCTGCGAAATGATCTTCGAAACGAGAGATGGCATCAAAATGTTAAACTATTGTGTAGCAAACAATTTCATACACAGAATGTAAAGAAGCAATGATATAGTAGATAGTCATCCATGAATAGCTTTCAGCCACAATGATAGCACTTGCGTACTGAAATTAACAGAGAAATCGCTAGGAAAGTAAACCTCGCCGTCAAAGATACCGGGACACACACACAGAAAACACGACCGGAAGCCGGCGCCACGTCACTGCCCCGAACGCCCGCCACCCCCGACTAGCTCTCCAGCTTGCAGTGCGCCCCGCCCGCCGCATTGATAGTCCGCCTCACGGCCGCCCACTCCTCCAGCCGCGGGGCACACGTCAACGCTAGCTGGCCCAGCCTCCGCCTCGCCATGAACACGTACTCGCCCGGGCCGTGCCGGGCGCCGCAACCTCGCGGCCGGTGCAGCTGCACGCGTCGCGGCGCCGCCGGGTCCGTCCCTCCGGGGTCCTCGGAAGCCACCTCGTTGGACCGCAGCGCGTTGTCTTCGGTGGAGTGACGCAGCGTCTTCGTCACGCGGACCGTCAGTCGCGACGCTTCCAGTTCGTCGAGGTTCTCGACGGAGGCGATGTGGCCGCGTGCCACCAGGTCGCTGGTGCAGTAGGCGCGCGCCAGTTCCGTCGGCGAGCACGGCCGGCATTCTGCAAGGAGAGAGCGGCGTGGTCAGGGATTGCTCGGTCGTAACGGCGGTCGTGGGCTAGGATACCATGTAGGTCGGGTTAGGACACGATCTTTGACAGTGCTGTGATGTTGTGTTGCAGATCCTGGATGGTTCGAAGCCACGGCCGGCATTCAGAACGAACGCGTTCAAGAGAAAATAGGTGCTAGAAGGACAGATAGGCAGTAGTTCGATGTCTAAGTTGTCATTTAGCGCTAGCATATTGAGGTTCAATAGCACTGATAAAAAGTGAGCTTGCAAATCTCAATGCATAATAGCTGTCCTGTTAGTGTTTTCTTGTCAACTTGTCCTGAGATGAACTGTTAGTTGTGTTTTAGCCAAAACTGAAAGACTTCGTTATAAAAAGTCCAGGCAAGGTGAGAATCATTATCTCGTTAGTACGTTTATCAGGCCAGAGCCAACATGCAACATGAAGCTAGCTCGTAGATCGTTCCCATGCGGCTGAATGGATGTCACACAAGAACCGAACGGCGAGTCTTCGCCATACTGTCCCATGTCGCACGCTGCGTTGGACAGCGTGGACCAGCGCAACGTCCCGTCCACGCGTCGCGTCACGCGGTACCCACCTTCCGAAGGATCGAAGGGCGCGCCGCCCCGCGGCAGCGGCTCGAGGTCGTAGGTGAAGGCGGCGGTGCGGCGCCGGAAGTCATCCCCACCGGCCGTCGTCGCCTCCACGTAGATCGCCGCCTGGCCGCCGCGGCTCGTGAAGCAACGCGGCAGCTCGCGCGGAGCCTGCAAACATCGACTAGTTGAAACCTTCGTGTGGATTGGATCCGAAATGCTGTGCATGTGCAATCAAGTTGAAATCCAGGCCTTGAAACCCAGGCATGGAAACACTGGTGTTCTGGGACGTTACAACCGCTCCAGTGGGATCATTGTTGCATGAAAAACATGACGCTTACAAAATAGCGATTTCCAACAATGGACCAGCTATTATCGAGTGATCGATATGGGTTTTGACTGATTGTCTTTATACCTAGTTTCGCGGGATTTTCTACTTTGATTCACCGGAACTGGGGCCGGGGTGCGATTTTGTGACTTTGACGTCGGTGAAATGCTATTTCTCCATTTTTATCAATGTTTTTAATGACACAAATAAACGCGCTCATCGGAAATCGCAAAATCGCAGTCCTGATCCACGAAACCAAGAAGTCAAGTGAGCAATGGCACTCGGACATTAATAATGTCAAGTAAACTGTGCCTCAAGAGAAAATACAGCCCCTTATCTAATCCAGTTAATCTCTAAAAGAAAGTACTGCGTCAAATGGGGGGAAATAGCGCCAGGGCAAAACATCATTGGAAAGGACACCCTTATCGCAGCGCCTAAAGCAATACTCTTGAGCCAAATCCAAGGTAGGCAACCCCCCATCCCCCTCAACCCCCCCAACGCAGTCCCTACAAGGAAGTACAAAGTGTAATGGCGAGGAAAAGCGCCATCATAAGAATCATATCTGCATCATAGGAAAGGACACCCTTACAGCAGGGCCTAGAGCCAGCTAAGGGTAGCACCCCGCCAACCCGGCACCCCGGCAAACGCACCTGCGCGTCATCGTTGTCGTGCAGCGAGGCCAGCGAGCGGCGACCTTCGAGGAAGAGCCGCGCACCGGCGAAGTCGCGCGCAGCCTTGACGCAGCCGCGGAAGTCGCGGCCGGTGGCGCCGAGGCGCAGCACGACGCGCAGCGCGCCGCGCGGGTAGCGCCACGTCACGCCGCCCTGCCCGCAGCGCAGGTACACGGGAGTCACGTGACGCGCGCTGCTGGACTCCTCGCCGGCAGACGAGCCGCTGCGCGCAACAAAGACAGACAAGTGTTAACACGGATGAACCTTGGGCCATGGTTTCAGCGGGGAATGCTGGGGGTTGGCAATGGTTAACCTGGCAGCTAGCAGCGAGCTAAGGGCGTTAGACCCTAGAGCGGGCGTTAGAGGGTGAAGGTAACCTAACCTAGCAGCGAGCTGAGGGTGAAGCTAACCTAGCCTAGCAGCGAGCTGAGGGTGAAGCTAACCTAGCCTAGCAGCGAGCTAAGGGCGTTAGACCCTAGAGCGGGCGTTAGATGGTGAAGGTAACCTAACCTAGCAGCGAGCTGAGGGTGAAGCTAACCTAGCCTAGCAGCAAGCTGAGGTTGAAGCTAACCTAGCCTAGCAGCGAGCTGAGGGTGAAGCTAACCTAGCCTAGCAGCGAGCTGAGGGTGAAGCTTACCTAGCAGCTAGCAGCGAGCTGAGGTTGAAGCTAACCTAGCAGCTAGCAGCGAGCTGAGGGTGAAGCTAACCTAGCAGCTAGCAGCGAGCTGAGGTTGAAGCTAACCTAGCCTAGCAGCGAGCTGAGGGTGAAGCTAACCTAGCCTAGCAGCAAGCTGAGGTTGAAGCTAACCTAGCCTAGCAGCGAGCTGAGGGTGAAGCTAACCTAGCAGCTAGCAGCGAGCTGAGGTTGAAGCTAACCTAGCCTAGCAGCGAGCTGAGGGTGAAGCTAACCTAGCAGCTAGCAGCGAGCTGAGGGTGAAGCTAACCTAGCAGCTAGCAGCGAGCTGAGGGTGAAGCTTACCTAGCAGCTAGCAGCGAGCTGAGGGTGAAGCTAACCTAGCAGCTAGCAGCGAGCTGAGGGTGAAGCTTACCTAGCAGCTAGCAGCGAGCTGAGGGTGAAGCTAACCTAGCAGCTAGCAGCGAGCTGAGTGTGAAGCTAACCTAGCAGCTAGCAGCGAGCTGAGGGTGAAGCTAACCTAGCAGCTAGCAGCGAGCTGAGGGTGAAGCTAACCTAGCAGCTAGCAGCGAGCTGAGGGTGAAGCTAACCTAGCAGCTAGCAGCGAGCTGAGGGTGAAGCTAACCTAGCCTAGCACCGAGCTGAGGGTGAAGCTAACCTAGCCTAGCACCGAGCTGAATGTGAAGCTAACCTAGCCTAGCAGCGAGCTGAGGGTGAAGCTAACCTAGCAGCTAGCAGCGAGCTGAGGGTGAAGCTAACCTAGCAGCTAGCAGCGAGCTGAGGGTGAAGCTTACCTAGCAGCTAGCAGCGAGCTGAGGGTGAAGCTAACCTAGCAGCTAGCAGCGAGCTGAGGGTGAAGCTTACCTAGCAGCTAGCAGCGAGCTGAGGGTGAAGCTAACCTAGCAGCTAGCAGCGAGCTGAGTGTGAAGCTAACCTAGCAGCTAGCAGCGAGCTGAGGGTGAAGCTAACCTAGCAGCTAGCAGCGAGCTGAGGGTGAAGCTAACCTAGCAGCTAGCAGCGAGCTGAGGGTGAAGCTAACCTAGCAGCTAGCAGCGAGCTGAGGGTGAAGCTAACCTAGCAGCTAGCAGCGAGCTGAGGGTGAAGCTAACCTAGCCTAGCAGCGAGCTGAGGGTAAAGCTAACCTAGCCTAGCACCGAGCTGAGGGTGAAGCTAACCTAGCCTAGCACCGAGCTGAATGTGAAGCTAACCTAGCCTAGCAGCGAGCTGAGGGTGAAGCTAACCTAGCAGCTAGCAGCGAGCTGAGGGTGAAGCTAACCTAGCAGCTAGCAGCGAGCTGAGGGTGAAGCTAACCTAGCCTAGCAGCGAGCTGAGGGTGAAGCTTACCTAGCAGCTAGCAGCGAGCTGAGGGTGAAGCTAACCTAGCAGCTAGCAGCGAGCTGAGGGTGAAGCTAACCTAGCAGCTAGCAGCGAGCTGAGGGTGAAGCTAACCTAGCAGCTAGCAGCGAGCTGAGGGTGAAGCTAACCTAGCCTAGCAGCGAGTTGAGGGTGAAGCTAACCTAGCCTAGCACCGAGCTGAGGGTGAAGCTAACCTAGCCTAGCACCGAGCTGAATGTGAAGCTAACCTAGCCTAGCAGCGAGCTGAGGGTGAAGCTAACCTAGCAGCTAGCAGCGAGCTGAGGGTGAAGCTAACCTAGCAGCTAGCAGCGAGCTGAGGGTGAAGCTAACCTAGCATAGCAGCGAGCTGAGGGTGAAGCTAACCTAGCCTAGCACCGAGCTGAGGGTGAAGCTAACCTAGCCTTGCAGCGAGCTGAGGGTGAAGCTAACCTAGCCTAGCACCGAGCTGAGGGTGAAGCTAACCTAGCCTAGCACCGAGCTGAGGGTGAAGCTAACCTAGCCTAGCAGCGAGCTGAGGGTGAAGCTAACCTAGCCTAGCACCGAGCTGAGGGTGAAGCTAACCTAGCAGCGAGCTGAGGGTGAAGCTAACCTAGCAGCTAGCAGCGAGCTGAGGGTGAAGCTAACCTAGCCTTGCAGCGAGCTGAGGGTGAAGCTAACCTAGCAGCTAGCAGCGATCTGAGGGCGTTAGACAGGCTGATGATGAAGCTAACCTAGCCTAGCACATGAGCTAGCTTACATTGTCCGATTTCCCAAAACAATCTTGCGATAGAAACAATCAAGTTTCTGGGTTGATTGTTTTAGCATGTTGGCAACTATGCAGAGCTCCGAAAATTTATTCGAATAGTCTTAATGACGTGTCAGTGATCTCAGTCAAAATGCAAGGAAAAAAAACGTCCAACTTCTGAGAAGCGTCTCTGAAGTCACGCTCGACAACGATGTGATATCAAAAAACCGCCCTCCGGCGAATCGACCGGAGTCTAATAATTAGTAATTATTGTCGACAATCCCGAGCGTGATAATCGTCTCGCATGTGAATCACAGGACCTGCTGCAGGCAAGCGATGTCGCTCTCGAAGAGTCGCCTGTCGAAAAGTCGCTCACGCTCGCAAAAAAGAAGCCAACGTCGCGGTTGCCGCCATTGTTCGGCCAAATAGGGCGCGAGCACCCGGCGATCTTAATTGCAAATCAGATAACTCGCCGGAGCCGGGTTAAATCTGTTGCCCGGAATTTATTTCCTTGTATGCCACGGTGGTAATATTATTCCGAGGTCGGCAGCCATTAGAGAAACGCCAAGTGGAAACAATCGCGCAGCGAACCGAGTGGAGTTTCTGCGGCAACCCATGTGGCTTATTACACGCGGCGACACGGACGCTGGATATAAATCGTGGATAAACTGCCATTGCTTTCATAATGTGGTGCCGCCATTTTTCTTGGCCGGCGGAGTCGTTATTGTGTCGGAGTTTGCCGACGTGGTCTCCGCATCGCGGGCTCGCTGCGAGTGAGTTATGACAATTGCTTTTATGGCCGGCCGCGCATGCGCCTCGAAGGCGATATAAATTGCTCTTACTCTAATTGGAAAGCGCTGCTAGGAGTTATGGTAATTTTTTTTTGTAATTTTTTAGGAAAATATCTATAGTGTAAATTATGAATGCCACGAGAGAATCTTTAGGCCGCTCGTTTTCGTGGGTAAATTGTGAAAAGAAGTCCGTTTTGTCTAAGAAACCGTTTTCTAAACAAATTACAGTTGCGTGTTTTATTTTTTGAAAACGATATAAATATTTCAGGTTTGGGTTTCAAAAACGGAGAGAACTGCAATTAAAATTCGAGCAGAAACACCATCTGGCATTTCCAGTGACGCCATGCATTTCAAGCATGCAGTTAAATTATTTAAATTGATACAAGTTTGCTGCAACAGGATTGAAACCTTCAGCTCTGATCCCAGCTGACCTTTCCCCACCCAACATCGCTCACTTGCAGGTTTCCAGTTCGGATCCCGGTTTTCCCACTTTGTTCCCTGCTTTTTAAGCCAGAGTTGAATTTTGTACGGTCCTTAAACAGTGCCAACAATCGTAGCAGCGTGGCAACACTAGCAACAGCAGTGACACCGGTGTTTGCTGGCATTAGGCAAGGCACATAGTAATGCCAACAATCGTAGCAGCGTGGCAACACTAGCAACAGCAGTGACACCGGTGTTTGCTGGCATAAGGCAAGGCACATAGTAATGCCAACAATCGTAGCAGCGTGGCAACACTAGCAACAGCAGTGACACCGGTGTTTGCTGGCATTAGGCAAGGCACATAGTAATGCCAACAATCGTAGCAGCGTGGCAACACTAGCAACAGCAGTGACACCGGTGTTTGCTGGCATAAGGCAAGGCACATAGTAATGCCAACAATCGTAGCAGCGTAGCAACACTAGCAACAGCAGTGACACCGGTGTTTGCTGGCATAAGGCAAGGCACATAGTAATGCCAACAATCGTAGCAGCGTAGCAACACTAGCAACAGCAGTGTCACCGGTGTTTGCTGGCATTAGGCAAGGCACATAGTAATGCCAACAATCGTAGCAGCGTGGCAACACTAGCAACAGCAGTGACAACGGTGTTTGCTGGCACCAGGCAAGGCACATACACTGTAAAAAATGATTTTGTGTCAATCCATATGTGTTAATTTTTTACACCATTCTGTGTTGAAATCGATATTTTATCAAACTGTGTAAATTTCTCATTTGTGTTAATTCAGTCCCGTGTCATTGGGCTTAAAGTTACACGTTTTATTTACACATCACAGTCGCATCTACTTTTTTTACGCCAGTGTGTAAAAGTTTCCAACTGACACACTCGTGTGTAAAATTTGAAGCGCATATAGTCGTCATTTTAACTCCTCGTGTGTAATCATGACACACGAGCATGTTCAAACTTGCGTGGTTGAAACATGCTCAGTCGCAGCCAGTCGCAGTAAGATACACTGTGCGAGAGCGTCTCCTACATAAGAAAAATGTTGTTAAAAGTGCGTTTTGGAGCAATCACAAAGTGGATTAAAATTAATGAAGGCGAGATCTCCACCGCATCGATAATTGAAGCTGGTTAGTGCAATACACGTGGTGTATCAATTAAATAATTTTTCCATCGCCAACTGCCAAGAGACGCGACGCGAACCATGCCTTTAGTCACAGCAAATTCAAACAGACACAGCTTTATATTTCAAGACATCACATCTTATAAAATCATTGAAAATGTGATTTGTTTTTCAAATAACTATTTTAAAATAAATAGTTAAAAAAGTAATAATCGGAAGGTTATATTATTTTCAGCCATTCCCGAGCATCCCAATTCCCTCGATCCTAACACCACCCTGGTGTTATATCAACACAATAAAGTGTAAAGTTAACCCATTATTTGTGTGGAAATCAAGGTCACGACCATAGGGTCAACACAGTTAAGTGTAGATTTTTACACAAGTGTGTGTAAAAGTTAACGCCGATAAGTGTCAGCAGATTGACACAAAGTTTCGTCAATTGTTACACAGGATTAATGTGTAAAAATTAACACAAATCTAAGTGTGAAAATGACACAATGGTCTCTGTGTTAAAGTGACACAAATTCGGTGTGGTCGCGTTTTGAGTGCGATATTGTGTTGATTTTTAACACACTGTGTTAAATTATTTTTTACAGTGTAGTAATGCCAACAATCGTAGCAGCGTGGCAACACTAGCAACAGCAGTGACACCGGTGTTTGCAGGCATCAGGCAAGGCACATAGTAATGCCAACAATCGTAGCAGCGTGGCAACACTAGCAACAGCAGTGACACCGGTGTTTGCAGGCATCAGGCAAGGCACATAGTAATGCCAACAATCGTAGCAGCGTGGCAACACTAGCAACAGCAGTGACACCGGTGTTTGCTGGCACTAGCCTAGCTTCCAGTACACAAGCTGTTACTCGAAGAGATGATCCAATTCTGTTGAGACTCAGCCAAATCTCGGCGGCGGCGTGAAGAGAAAGTCCGGATTGACGATGGTAATTGCGCTGCATGCGTCCAGCCCGCGGCCAGGGCGTACGGCGTACGGCGTACGGCGTACGGCGACGCGGCGTTGGCATGACGACGGCGAGGCGGTTGTCATGGCAACCGCAGCACGTTTATTGCAATCAGCGGGCACGGCGGCGGCCGATTGGCCGGCAGCGAGCGGTCGTCACACTGCGACCATGGCAACCGTCACGCTGGCCAGAAAACATCCAGCTCGCTGTTAGCGCTCGTCGCCATGGCGACGTCGCTGCCAGAGCTGTTAATCGGTCGGTTAACGAGGCGGTGTTTAAGTGGCCGTGATCGTCAATGACGTCGAGTTCTGATTAGAAGCCGCGTGGATTTAACTTTGTTTTATTCTCATTCAATATTTGGATGCTAATAGTTTTATTTAGTTGACTTTTACCGAATTTTATACCGACTAAGATGTCCACGTGGTTGTTTGACCTTCTCTGACAGGCAATATTTAGGGCTGATATCTTCGATAACAGTACAAAATCATGATGAAAGTGTAAAATCACTATAATATCTTTGTATGGACAATGTCAGCATGTTTAAATTGCGGAATTTATCCTGAAATCTAATAAAAAATTGTGAAAAACGTGTCCCTATTGTGAATTTCTGCGTGGCTGACCGTCTACAACCCGGGAAGACACGTTTAGGAGCCCACTGTTCGACGTGGGCCAAACAAGCTGGCTGATGATCCGGACCCAGTGCTAAAAGCAGACACCCTGTTGCTCGACGTGGGCCAAACCGGGTTGTCAACAATCGAAACTGTCAGCTATCAACCAATCAACTGTAAGCAAGAGCAAGACGAGATAGCGAGTGGAACACGTGAACTAGAACTTTAAGTACTCTAAACCAGCGCGACCGAAACAAGGAGCATGTTTTTGAGACGCACGCTCGACGATTATCAATCTGTTTAAAAGCGAATTAGCGAAACAGAATCTGATTTTTGAAGCCAGGTTCGTAATGAGGAATTAATCTTGATCAGATGAGAGAGACGTGCAGCGCGAACCGAAGGCCGGACGAACGAATCAATTAATTCCGTTGAACCCGGGCCTCGGACGCGTTCGAACCATGTGACGTCACCGACCACCGAACAAAACACAGTCCAACACGGCCGGGGTGAACTTTACACGGCCGGCTGGGAGGTGACATCCGACGAGACACTTGGATCTCGCCATTTCTTTCCTAGTTTCAGAGGTCGAAGGCTTTTGCAGGCGCATCGGTGTAACGTTGATCTCATTCAGCGAATTGAGGTGTGAATTTGTTTCCAAGTGAAGATTCCGCTGACTTGCGATCCGGGGTTTGGTTTCCACTCAAGAAAAGTTAAGAAAAACCTTGTTTAGCTCGTGGAAAAGCGTGTCGAGGTGACAGCTGGCGAGAGAACGAAGAGTTGCAGCATCCCAACCTTGCTAAGAATGCTACGACGTTCATACAGTGTTGCTATTAAGTGCTACCATTGTTGTAGACGTCGGTATAAAACTCATGTGAAGACAACAATGGTAGCAGCGTAGAAACACTAGCAACAGCAGTGACACCGGTGTTTGCTGGCATTAGGCAAGGCACATAGTAATGCCAACAATCGTAGCAGCGTGGCAACACTAGCAACAGCAGTGACACCGGTGTTTGCTGGCATTAGGCAAGGCACATAGTAATGCCAACAATCGTAGCAGCGTAGAAACACTAGCAACAGCAGTGACACCGGTGTGGGGGGATTTTTGGCAAGAACCCTTCATGCTGAGAGCTCGCCCTGTCGATCGGATTTAGAGACCAGTGCGACGCAGCGATCCAATAGGGATGAGATGTCGAAGACAATGGACCCGCGTTGAAGACGACGTCGTCAGTCTCGTGTCTCGAGTTACGTCACGCCACACGTGCCGGGGGGGGGGGGGGCTAGGCGTCGTCTCTTTGCTGAAGAGATGTGATGAATCTGTGCTTTGGCCATTGAGACATGATTGAAGCTATCTGACATCCTGAGGTGGTAATGATCTCATTTTGACGATGGCTTTTTGCTTACTCGGTAAGATGTTGCCTTGGCAGAAAATTATCTACAGCAAAATACCGTATATTTTGCCAATATTCTTGATGATGAACGTGTTTTTTGCAGACCGAACGAGCGCACGCCATGACAGCCGCCAATACCACGGCCTTCGCAGTTCTCTCAGAATCACAGCCCCTTCGGCATCCTACTCGCTAGCTCTAGGTGGTCGTCTGCGACTTATCGCGATATCTCGATCTCGATCGATACGATACGATACGAGACACGATGCAGACTGCAGGCCTCGGGCACCTCGAGGCGAATCTCGGCGTGATTTTGCTGCACACCGCTTGACACCTGTTACACTTGTGTGTGTGTGTGTCATGTGTGTGTGTGACACGACATTCCGAGCAACAGATGGCCGCCGCCGCCGCCGCCGCCGCCGCGGTGACATCGATCGAAGCCAGCAATCGATACGCGTGTAGCGCTCGGGACGAAACACACCGAATGCGCAGAATCCACTTGCCAGACATTTCTGCTGTTTTGGCGCGGCGAGCGGCAAAGTGAGATTCAGAAGGCTCTGGTTCGTACAACTTGAAGGAAACAAGAGTTGACCAAAAACAGGGTCAATTTTCCTTCGTTCCTTTTTATTAGTTTTTAGATTTTATCATTTCCCCAACTCCCGATTGAGATTGATACCAACAGTTGACTTCAAATGTGGATGTCAAGGCCGGTGTCCAGGTCTCGCTGGCAGCCGGAGCAGAGAGCGAGGATGCTGCCTGGCTGTCGACGCGGTCTCTGCAACCGCCGGCCGCTTCGCGTGTCGAACCGCTCCGTCGCGGCGAGGCCCAACAAGTTGGCGTTGCGACGCAAAACACGTCGAGTCGATCAGCGATTAGAAACCTGGAGTCGCCGGCCGAAAGTGTGCCTCGCGACCCGCACTCGTCCGCTCGTCGCAGTGACGCGGAGCGCAACAGACGCAAAAATCGCGCCGAATTTCGCGACAGAATCGATGTCCGCGACCCCGTCGCCAGCTTCCTGCCCCCCCCCCCCCCCCCCCCCCCCCCCACGGTTATCTCGTGGGAAGCACGCGACGCAAATTGGTCCACACCTCCACAAGTAACCATGGCGACCGATTGCCAACGTAATCGCGCGGCTGCGGTTTCGCCCGGATATCGTTGCTAAGCAGCAGCGAGATAATCGACAGCGCGCTGTCGCGCCAATCGCTAGCGACCGACGCGGTTGCTAGGCGACGGGAGCGAGCGCTGATCTGCGGTCCAGAGTCGGTCACCGCCACCTCGTTGCGAGGCGACGTTTCACGTGGGACAGCGATCGAGGCGGCCCTGGGACTGGGAAACAATTGCCAGCGCGATTAACAGGCAGCGAACACGTTGACGATATCGGTGTTAGTGAGCCTGGACCGTCGCTTGTTTCGCTGTCTGCAAAGCAGCCTGGACCGCCGCTTGTTTCGCTGTCTGCAAAGCAGCCTGGACCGTCGCTTGTTTCGCTGTCTGCAATGCAGCCTGGACTGCCGCTTGTTTCCCTGTCTGCAAAGCAGCCTGGACTGCCGCTTGTTTCCCTGTCTGCAAAGCAGCCTGGACCGTCGCTTGTTTCGCTGTCTGCAAAGCAGCCTGGACTGCCGCTTGTTTCCCTGTCTGCAAAGCAGCCTGGACTGCCGCTTGTTTCGCTGTCTGCAAAGCAGCCTGGACTGTCGCTTGTTTCCCTGTCTGCAAAGCAGCCTGGACTGCCGCTTGTTTCGCTGTCTGCAAAGCAGCCTGGATCGTTGCTAGGAGTGATGATAAGGAGGCGGCGATCGAGGCAGCCGTGACAATGTGGGAGCCTAATTGTTCGGCGGGCGGCCGATAAGTGTTTCAGTTTAGCAGCCCGGAAGTGACAGATCAACGGGCGGCGACGACGACGACGACGATGACGGTTTAGCGACCAGCGTCCTCCGTGGCCATGCACCACGCTTGCTCTGTACGAGCTACCGAACTTCGAGGACCGAAAAACGTTGGACATTTTCCAAACAGGGATAAATATGACGTCAGATATCCGCAAAGAAAAGCCACTTGGGTCGTGATGCTGGGATCTTCTTTTGTTGGATAGGTTCACAACAACGTTATTGACTCTGCTATTTGGAAGACACAACCCAACTGGCTTTTCTTAGTGAGTGACTGACGTAATTGTTTTCAACGAATGATTGACAGTTAGCCGATGCAGTTTACATTGCAAATATCGCTGCTCCATAGACAATGTCACGGATTCATTCGGCGAGATTCGCAGCAGTTATCTGCGATCCCGGCGTACGTGCAGCTAGCTCTGCTATGTGCCGATATAGCACGACGGTGAGCAGCGTAGCTCGCAAGTGCGGCTGCATCGGCACGACAACCTGCTGACAGTGACGCGTGGCATCGCACGTCTTGACGATTCCCCGTGCTGTCGACAGCGTGGATGGCTGAAGGCTTGGCCTGGTGTGAGGAGGGTTAACGTTCAAGGTGAGGTTTCATTCGCTGATGATGCACCGAGTTCAATGTTTGACAGCAGCACATGCTAATGCAAGAGAGGCTTTTCCCCTTCGTGCCAGCAAATATCTTACAGACTGTAGATTAAATAAAATTCTGCCGGAATTGCATTGTTGAGTAATCGACAGCGGCTTGGTTAGGAATCAAATCACCACAGCCAGCTAGCTACAACGTGGTACAACTCAAAACAACGTTACTTCTTACGTATTTAGGATGCTTTGTTAGCCACTGATGCACAATTTCAAGTGTCAACTGACAATTGACATATTTTAAAAGAATATATTTTCATGTGATGGCGACACTTGAATTTACTTGTCCTCCTCGCTAGTCCGTCAGATCCGCCATCAGAGCTTTGTCTCGTGATTTCTAAAGTTCTCTATGTTTGATAGCCGAGTAGGATATTTGCTGCGGCAATTGAGTAGCGGCTTGCGAAACGCTGACGAAACATCGGCAGGCGCAGCGGTGTTTGCTCAAGCTGTTGACGCCTCCTTCACGAGTATGTTCGGCGTCGCGGGGCTTGCCGGGTAGCGTTCAACGCGATGACAGTGTGCAGATTGATAGAAATCCATGATTTCTCATTCAAACATCTCGAGTGTGTGGTGTTTACTGTTTAGAGGTTATAGTGCACAAGGTTTCACCATGATATAGCATTCCATTCTGGCAGCCTTGCATCTTGCGATCTCCTTGTATGTAATTGTGATGGACGATTACTTTTCCAGTATTCTTTGTTTTTACTAATCTCAGCTATTTTATCATTGACCATTCTAACTTTATCTCTGATTTAGCTTCAAGTCCCAATTCATAATCAAGCTTGTTTTGAACATTTTGTTACAGGAACAAGCATCAGCTCCAAATTAGCGAGAGAACTGCCAACGAAGATGCCACAAGCCGGTAAACTTATGTTGACCAGCCTTTACACATAAAATGCACGAGCACACAACAAACATTTCAAACGACCGGCAAAAGCAAAAGGAGTTTTTTGCTTTGTGTGCTTCGCAAGACGATAGGACGCGGTGTTGTGTGTTTTGCGTGTGTAACGATTTGCAATTCAGAAGTTGCTGATACTTCTGACGTGTTGTCTGGTCGGCAACAAGGGTCAGATTCGCTCGCCAACGCAGCATTAGATGCGACCACGTGACCCTTGTGTGTTCCGAGGGTCCGTTGTCATGCAGATTACTCTGCGAGGTGTGAGAAAAATTGAGCGCTGCATGACTCGGCTACCTCTTCTGTTTGCAAAGGCCGGCTGCCTGAATGATGTATGCACGGCCTCAACTTGGCGCAGGAGGCGTTTGAAGGAGCTTGTGTGTTCATTAGGTGGTGTGTGTCCGCCCACTCGGAGACTCGAACCCCGATCTACAGCCATTGCGAAGGGTTTGCCACGTTGGAAACACCGGCTCTCGTGAGATCACCGAAGTTAAGCAACATCGCGCTGAGTCAGGTGTTTGATGGGTGACCATCATGCACATGATCAGTTTTGTTCGGGAGAGAGGTTGGAGGGTTTGAAGTTAGTACGACAACTTCACTCGCCTTGCTTATCAACCTCTCGACAGCACGGATTAGCGGAGGAATCCTGTTGTTCGAGTTGTACCGTCCTTCGGAAGGGACGTAAAGCCGGTGATCCCCTCGGTGCTTTTCGACAGGAGTAGGCTACGTGCCGGCACCGGGTTTCCCCTCCTCCCTTCTAGCCATAGGTTAGGTTCATCATCATCACCCTTTCATTCACCGATGCCATTAGACCAGTGCCATAAGGTAAGTTGTCAAAACAGTGCGTCGTTAAACACCATTAATCAATCAATCCAGCCATCGCGGCTGCTGCTCTGACCGCCGAGCTAAATATATGTTCACTCTGGGACTCGAACCCCGGTCTCCAGCCATCGCCCACCAAACTACAATTCCTTTACAGAATCTCTCGACGGAAACAAACCAGAAGATGGCGGTGTTATGTCTGCAACATCCAGCTATCACCTTCGCTGTAGCAAAACATACTTTAGATTACAGCATCCAAAGCCTGATGACTGTCGCTCATAAAAGCAGCTTCGCTTGATGCTTGAGTCCTGGTTGTGTTTTCTAAGGGAGTGTCGTCCACTCTTGCATCGACATCCTCCTAATCTGCCTACGAGCTCACACAGATCACGTGGTGAAGATTTATGCCAGGCCATAAGGGCGCGCGCGATAAGCCCGTGCAGTATTCTCAAGTCTGCGTCGATAAGATAATGCAGGTTGATTTAGTGTCAGTGTTTAGAGCCTGAGTCTCTGATAAGGCTGCTAATGCCAAGTGTGTCTTTGGTGTTTCCTCGCTCGCTTCAGAATAGTGTACACAAACTGATAGGATCGACGAGGAAAAACTATTTCAAATGTTACAGAATGTAAGACAAGAAGAATAAAAAGTAAAGTTGATTTCGGGTCGCCCAGGCAGCAAGAACTTTCGTGTCTAATAATTATGACCGAACAAGTTCCAGTTTTATACGAAAGTGCACCGAAACTTCTAATAAATGTTGTCAGTTTACTTTACGGGCAGTTAGCGAGCCGCGTAATCACCATAATCAACCCGTGCTGTTTATTCAACATCGCAGGAAGCACACGACGCTAGAATCTCGGCTTCGTATCTCCAATTAATAATTCCATATTTACGAAAAGCATGTTCAACGCGAGCAAACCTGTCCCTATTATGTCAGCGATCGCGGCACGTTCGAAGCCGCCAAACTGAAGTCGGAATTAAAATTCAGGTCGTCGCCGGGCGTTGTTTGCATAACGGCCGGCGCCCAGGAGCCAGACACCCTTCGCGGGGAGAGCGTGGATCTCTGCAGAAACACGTCCCTGCCAGGGGGTGTCTTCTTGTTAGGGTGGTTGCAGAAGGCAGGCGTTGTCTGCTAGACGGCAGCTAGCTCGTCTTATCAGCACCAAGGGGTTCGGTGTCTTCTGGAGCTATGACAGCATCAGAGCTGTTTTCAAAGAACTCAAGAATGTGTAGAAAAATCACTGACGACATTATTTTCCTTCTAAAACTCTCAGGAACGCCGTTTGGACTGTGATTTCTGTATCTTCCTTGGCTGAAAGCGAAAGGGTTCACAAAATATTATTGGCTCTGCTAACCATGGAAGAGAGGGAAATCACAAGCCAACTGGCTTTTCTTAGCGGGTGTCTGTTGTCTTTAAACCCAAATAGAATGTTTATATCGCCTAATATTGTCTAATATACATAAGAAATGTTTTAAACATTGTGCATAGTCAAAATCAGTCGGAATTCACAGTTGCATTGCTCGTGCTCGTCCCGGAGAAGCAAACGGCAACCACACGAGCTGGGTGGGGAAAGGCCGTGGGATGGAACCGAACCCGAGACCTGCAGACTCCATGGGCCGACTCCCTGATCGCGTAGCTTGTGCCAAGTCGCTCCCCGGAGCACGTGCACCCTGATCGCGTAGCTTGTGCCACGTCGCTCCCCGGAGCACGTGCACTCGTCGAAGCGGAAAAGGAGTTAATTCAGGGAAAGCCTCGTGGCAGCACTTCCTATTAACCTCAATTGTCTCGAATGTTGATCTGGCCGAATTAATTCCGTGGACAGCAAGCTGTTCGTGTTACAGGGACGACTCATCGCAGCATGATGTAACACCATGTCGCATTTCATCGGACATAAAGTCAATTATGCAATAGGAAGTCAATATTGTTCAGTCTCTATACATGAAAGTATCCGCTCCGTGTTATCAATGTACCACCACTCGCCGAGACAAGTCCTGACAGGATTTATAGGTTGGGTTTTGATAAGAGACCAGAGATCCTGAACAATCCTCCGCCGCGATCGATGTTTGCGTGGCCTGGTTGCGTACTTTCTTATCGCTCCACGAACCTGTGCACGCACGTTTCGGTGCGTTATCGAGGCCTACGCACACGGATGTGCTGCTACGCCGAGAAAAGACCCGGCGACAATTCGCAGATTCCAGCAACTTGTGTAGCGTAGATTCGCGCGACGGATTTGACCTTTGGCGAGGTCGCGGAAAGGTCAGCGAGTCGAGGACCGGTACAAATGTTTCAAAATACGAGCCTCTCCGAACAACCGATGAACAAAGATATCGCCCGGCTGTCGATTCTATAAAGCTTTCGAGGAACCATCGCAGAAAATTTACAAGCAAAGATTTGTGTTTATTATTTTCAATTTCTCACGGATCATATTTCAAATCGTTGAATGGCCGTTTCGGATTGTCTGGCGATCTCGCTAACACGGGATGAGCCGGCCTGAGTGGTGGGGGGTTCGGGGGGATGGTCATTCTTCGCAGACAAGGCTACGCTGAAGAGTCATGTCCACCGACACAGACCCTGTTTATTGCTGTGTTGTTGCTGGAGAAGTTAGGTAGCCCCCGTCGACCAATTTATGCCCGACCCTAAGAATAGCTATTCGTAAATTGGTAGGCGTGCAGTCGTAAAAACCTCGTCGCAATGATACGACCCGCCGGCCGTGGATATCATTTCCGAAGCCTCGTGCAACAATTTCCCTAAATCCCGAACCCGAACGCGATCGACCTCGTCCTGTAACAAGCCGAGCAAGTCTGCCCTGAGCTAAGAACTATAAACTGTTGTCATACTCGAATCGTTACGTGGTCGGGACCATCCTTCAGAAGTCATAAAAAGCCTATAGTTAGACATTCCGAAAAGTACTCATATGGAGCAATTAGAATAATTTCACCGCCGGTTCATGGAAGCCGAGCGTGGCAATCATCTGCGCCGATAGATCAAGTGTGTGTCTGGTTGTATTTCTACTCACGAGCTGCACACAAAGGCGGGAGGCTGAGCATCCATTCTTCGCCCGTGCGCATCGTTGCCGAATCCGGCATCTCCAAGTCTTCCGCGAGTGATTAATAGTTGGCCATTTCGCCGGGCCGGCACCAGCCTGAGCCACCCCTAATTTCAACCCCCGGCGTTAAAACAAGCCGCGGTCATCTGGTTGCAGCCCTCGAGTCCGGGCGGGTGAAGCTGAAATTCTAGCTGGAAAAACAAGCGAGCAGCGGGCGCGGCGAGTCGGCGACGGAAACAAATAAAGATCAGTTTCGAATTCCGAGACGGTGCTTGCCAAAAAGACGCCACATATTCCCGCCCTTCATTTGGCGCGGTGCGAAACTTAAAATATAGAGCTGACTTTTGGCGCAACTTACCAGCGTCTAGCAAAGCTCAGGAGTCAGCTGTTAAGTTTGCAGTTCATCGATTGTTTTTAGGCACATCTTGCAACTGTCGATAACATAGATTATTATAAACAGTGTTGTGACCTAGATAAAAAAAAATTATCTAGATAAAGATAAAGATAATTGATATTTTTTTTATCTAGATAAGATAATAGATAAAAATTTAAAAATTATCTAGATGATAGATAATAGATAAAAATAAAATATCTAGATAATTTTCTTTAGATAATAGATATTTTTGTTTAAGGGTTTTTTTGTTTAAGGGGAGGGTGTATCGACTAGTGAAGGATTAACACGAGATATATGTGAAGTTTCAGAACATTTATCTTGGCAACTATATCAAAGCTATTAACAATAATGCATACTATAATCAAAGCCCTCACATAGTTTGTTTGTTTATATAAAAAAAATGTCAAGTAGAACAAAATCTGCGTAAAATTTTACCACATTTTCATTGCTTCAATAATGAATTGCGGTTAGGTAGCAGAGTGCGTCAAACTTCTTAATTTTAGTACGTGTAATTCTAGTAGGGGCATAAAAGCACACTTTTGTGCCTAGGTAAAAAAAAAAAGGGAGGCTCTATCTTGAAAATCTTCGAAACAAATTGTTCCTTAAAAAAAAAATCGCGCCAAACACGCGCCAGACACAAGACATAGGTATTTTGCATGACGATGTTTTCGAAAACAAAATCAATGCATAAAATTATCTAGATGATTAGGCTTAGATAACAAAAAAATTATCTAGATATAGATAAAGATGACCATATCTAGATAAAGATAATAGATAAAAAAATGTATCTAGATAATTATCTAGATAATTTTATCTAGATAAGTCACAACACTGATTATAAACCATTGAGGTATCATTTTAGTCATTACTTAAATGTCAATCTGATTAACTTCACGGCGTCATTGGCGCATTTGAATCGGTGCAGTTTCAACTTTCAAGGCTGTCACGAGTCACGACACAAAGACAAAGTGTCCGATGTTTTCAGGGCGATCTTGCGGGCGGGGGTGAACACAAAGACACCCCCCCCCCCCCCAACCACGGCCACCTTGCACACGTGCATCTCTTCGGCGACGAGGGTCCACGGGACCGGGTTCGCGCTTCGACGCTCGGGTTTCATCGCAGGTCGCCGCGATTCGCTGAGAGATATCGCGGGTGAAAACCCTGACCAATCAATCACAAGTATCACACTTAAGTAAATCTGTAGATAGGGATGACATTTTGAAAACTTGTAGAAACGAGATATCAAATAGAAAATGTCCGGCTAGGAGGAGGTTTGGGGTGTGTTCGTAGACAAATAATTCGTTGCTAGTGATTCATGTTAATTACAGCTAGATTGCGAGTTCATTAAAATTAGGCTAAGGTGTCCGGTCCGATCACTAGAAGGTCACCCAGCAGTAAAAGTGTGTCTAATTATAGCATCGCTTGTAAGAACCAGACTTTCTGCGGATCGCATCGCCGAACCACCCTAACGAGAAGGGTAATTAGGTAATTAACAGTGTCAACTGGAGCAGGAGGCGGCAACAGGTGACGAAACAACAAAACCTTTCATTCACCGACGCGAAGATGGAATCGGCAACACATGCCTCAACTCATCCGCGACCCGGGTCCTGCCAATCAACGTTCCTCCCCTAATTAACGTTTACTTAAACCCCGACAAGCGGACCAGCGTATCCATGTGCAACAAGTCACCCCCCCCGAAACCCACCTTGCACTCAACATGTGTCTGCCACCCTTGTTGGCTAGCCTCGTTCACCGCCCTCGCTAGTTGACAACGCTCTGCTTTTATGGGGACCGGGCACGGATTGATTGCAGGGCGGTGGTCGGTCGCGGTACTAAAATCTCTTCGAGGAAACCCATGGCAACGGATTGTTTGTGCGAGAGGGCGGGAAAAGAGGCGCTGGGGTTCGACGGCGTTTAGGGTGCAGAGTTTTGAACGTTGAGTTTGTTGTTCGCTTGTTTTGTCCGGGTCCGTGTCGGATAATTGCTGGTGCTGATAACAGACTAGCCGGCCTGGACGTCGGAGATCGCCGAGCCGTGCGTTTAAAGGTTTGCAGAAATTTGGAGGGGCGGCGTAGAAATAATTTGCTTTTCTTTTGAGAAACTGAAACGAAGGCTTGCTCAAGCGCACTAATCTTGTGGCAGTCAATCAGAGCGAGCTTTGTTCACTTATTGCCAATTGTCAAGGTGACAGTTAAGTCTGGCAGCATGGGGTTTTAATAACCTACTTGAATTCTACAATTTTGCACCAAATGTGCTCAGATTCCTAAAGTATGTGTCTACGCGAAGTGTCCGCAACTAAAATGTATATAAAAAATGTCCCTGATCACCAAATCTATTTAGCTGGGAAATTGAGTGCTAAGAACCTTCCTGAAAACCCGTGATGCTTGCTGTATCAAGTTTGTTTTATGGTGTTTAACGACGCACTGGTTCGCTGTATCAAGGGTCTAGGTTAAAGAAGCCTTCCCTGATGATCATGTCACCGACAGGATCCCCCTAAACGCCGACCCCTGCTCTCAGACCCTTGATAAATATTAAATAAGGCATCATTCATTTGCGAAACGTCGCGAACGTTTTATCGAAAAAACAGCACATGCAGTTAAATTTCTTTTATCTTCGTCTGCGGCTCGGCTGGACACATCCGCGCTCTCCTCGCCTCTCGCCGAGCAATGATCCAATGACACATCATCAAATCATGATGATCATAACCCGCCGTCGATGAATGCCGATGAGAGTCGAGGCAGCGCTACATTCCTGGCTCGCTGGCCCCCCATTGTCGTCGAGTGCAGCATTTCGACGCGTCATCGTGTCGGCCGCGGGGGCGTCGCACGGATTTGAATACGCCGTTGGAGATGCCATGGAACCCTGCTCTGCTCTGCTCTGCTCTGCTCTGTCTGCTCTGCTCTGCTCTGCTCTGCTCTGTCTGCTCTGCTCTGTCTGCTCTGCTCTGCTCTGCTCTGCTCTGCCCTGCTCTGTCTGCTCTGCTCTGCTCTGTCTGCTCTGCTCTGCCCTGCTCTGCTCTGCTCTGCCCTGCTCTGCTCTGCCCTGCTCTGCCCTGCCCTGCTCTGCTCTGCTCTGCCCTGCTCTGCTCTGCTCTGTCTGCTCTGCTCTGCTCTGCCCTGCTCTGCTCTGCTCTGCCCTGCTCTGCTCTGCTCTGCTCTGCTCTGCTCTGCCCTGCTCTGCTCTGCTCTGCTCTGCTCTGCTCTGCCCTGCTCTGCTCTGTCTGCTCTGCTCTGCTCTGCCCTGCTCTGCTCTGCTCTGCCCTGCTCTGCTCTGTCTGCTCTGCTCTGCTCTGCCCTGCTCTGCTCTGCTCTGCCCTGCTCTGCTCTGCTCTGCCCTGCTCTGCTCTGCTCTGCTCTGCTCTGCTCTGCCCTGCTCTGTCTGCTCTGCTCTGCTCTGCCCTGCTCTGCTCTGCTCTGTCTGCTCTGCTCTGCTCTGCCCTGCTCTGCTCTGCTCTGTCTGCTCTGCCCTGCTCTGTCTGCTCTGCTCTGCTCTGCTCTGCTCTGTCTGCTCTGTCTGCTCTGCTCTGCTCTGCTCTGCTCTGTCTGCTCTGCCCTGCCCTGCTCTGCTCTGCTCTGCCCTGCTCTGCTCTGTCTGCTCTGCTCTGCTCTGCCCTGCTCTGCTCTGCTCTGCTCTGCTCTGCCCTGCTCTGTCTGCTCTGCTCTGCTCTGCCCTGCTCTGTCTGCTCTGCTCTGCTCTGCCCTGCTCTGCCCTGCTCTGTCTGCTCTGCTCTGCTCTGCCCTGCTCTGCTCTGCTCTGTCTGCTCTGCTCTGCCCTGCTCTGTCTGCTCTGCTCTGCTCTGCTCTGCTCTGCCCTGCTCTGTCTGCTCTGCTCTGTCTGCTCTGCTCTGCTCTGCTCTGCTCTGCCCTGCTCTGTCTGCTCTGCTCTGCTCTGCCCTGCTCTGCTCTGCTCTGCTCTGCTCTGCTCTGCCCTGCTCTGTCTGCTCTGCTCTGTCTGCTCTGCTCTGCTCTGTCTGCTCGGTGGTTGTGTTTAGGTCTTATGTCTTGTCTACTTGCTAGAGAGACAAACGTCAATCATTACATCTTAGAGCCTAAATGTTGGTTTTTAGTGTACCTACTTTCTGAGTTTCTGCTGCATGATCCTACAGATGCTGAGCAGGCAGCGTGGCCTCGCGGATTTTGAATATCCCATTTGTCTCAAAAAGACACGTTCTCATCCCATCGCAAAGGTTTACTTGGCTGCTGCTATGTTCGATTTTAAAACATTCATTCAAAAGACGGTCAGTCAGATTTAGTTCATTTTTTAACTTTTTCGGAAATAACGTCAGATACATCCACTGGACGTACTACCAGTTTGGAAAAATATTAATTAGCTTAGCTAAATAACAAAGGAAGATAGGGAAATCACAACCCGAATTGCTCTGCCTGGCTTTAGCGAGTGGGTATCATGATGTCATTTTGATCGAATTTTGATTGAATGGAATGTGTGTATTGTTGGCGGAATTTTCATTTATTTTCCAAGGGAAAGTGCGCTAGGTTCGAATCCAGACACGATGTGCTTCAAAGCAAACACAAGAAAATCGCCCTGTTCATTTGCTCGCAAAACAATTGCCGCCTCGTCAGCAACGGCCGCCCATTTGCGACGCAATTTCGCCCGAGAGCCGGCAGCCGGCGAGTCGAAACCGTGCGACACAACGTCCGCAACGAAGAGCGGAACAAAACAGATGCACGGAGGGAAAAAAACGCACCTCAATAATCACTCGAGATCGCCCGGCTTGCTCTGTCTGCAGACTCCATAGGCGAGCGTGGAGGAATGCAGAGCCGTGTGTTTCACGCTGGCTCCAGCCGGGGACACTACCGACGGCGATATGGGCCATCGAGATGTAAAGATACATCAGCATCGCCGGGCACTTGAACTAGAGGACCAGCCGCATGGGAGGTTTCGGCCGGAGCACCGAGTTGGGCGGGGACAGACCAATTATGTGTTTACGCACTTACTGGTCGTTAGGCACAGAAAACAACTAGGTGGCTGGCTACAGAGCGGCCCTGGCGTGGTACAGACACCTGTAATTTGTTGCGCTTTTGGGTAACAGGTAGAAGGTGACTCTCTGGCTGTCGCAGCCTTCGGGTTTCAAGCTCCCTGCGCTGAGGGTTGCAGCCTAGAATGGTTGCAGCACGGAATGGTTGCAGCACAGAATGGTTGCAGCACAGAATGGTTGCAGTGTGTCACGTCTGTCATCGCCAGACGATAAGAGGGGGTGGAACCTTTCAGGGCGGTTGACTCCATCGCGAAGAACACTTGACTGTCTCGGAGGGGATGATTGCTTCTGTAGTGGTCCTCCTGCCATGTGTGACGGGGAGGGTGGGGAGCTGGAATCCACGCTTCGAGGGCATCTTGACAACGGGCGCATTGGGGAGTGACACCACTGTTATGACAACTTGGCACAACATTTTCAAATTGATCTGTCAGAAAATCCGGTCATGAATGGAGAGTTGGAGCACCTATTTCTGTTGATCGAATGGCCAGAAACATTGGATAATATTATGTCTAACTCTCTCCGATGTCTCCCAAAGCCATGCTACCTGATTAATCAAGGATCTATGAACACTTGCCGTATAAAAATCTCCAAGAAAAGCTTAGACATCTAATAACTTTGAAACTAACGCGGCAAGATGAGAAAGCGACACTCAACGCGGTGACACGGCCAGCCGGATCGCACCGATCCCAGATCGACACGACACGAGCTAGATTCAACCAGATTTTCCAATCAGAAACACCCGAATCATTTGAATAATCCGTCGCCCTCGGAGCTTGTGACAAAGCGACGAACGCGTCGCCGGGACGTGGTCCATTAGCGGCCATCGCGAGCTGACAGAGCGTTCCTCGACGGGCAGCACTTAGCAGGAGACGTCGAAGACGAGATGGAGATAGGGAGGCGTTGCACTCGGCTAATGGTCGCTGCCGGGCACGCTCGTGACACACTCGCCCGCTAGTGGGCGATCGGAGACTTGAGTGCAAGGCGGAGAGTTGCATTTGCATACAATGGGTTGGTTCTGTCCTCGAAGACATGGACCCTTACCATGCTAGCGAGCAGCGAGCGGTGTACTGACGCTGCTACGATTGTTGGCGTTACTATGTGCCTTGCCTAATGCCAGCAAACACCGGTGTCACTGCTGTTGCTAGTGTTGCCACGCTGCTACGAGTGTTGGCGTTACTATGTGCCTTGCCTAATGCCAGCAAACACCGGTGTCACTGCTGTTGCTAGTGTTGCCACGCTGCTACGATTGTTGGCATTACTATGTGCCTTGCCTAATGCCAGCAAACACCGGTGTCACTGCTGTTGCTAGTGTTGCCACGCTGCTACGATTGTTGGCATTACTATGTGCCTTGCCTAATGCCAGCAAACACCGGTGTCACTGCTGTTGCTAGTGTTGCCACGCTGCTACGATTGTTGGCATTACTATGTGCCTTGCCTAATGCCAGCAAACACCGGTGTCACTGCTGTTGCTAGTGTTGCCACGCTGCTACGATTGTTGGCATTACTATGTGCCTTGCCTAATGCCAGCAAACACCGGTGTCACTGCTGTTGCTAGTGTTGCCACGCTGCTACGATTGTTGGCATTACTATGTGCCTTGCCTAATGCCAGCAAACACCGGTGTCACTGCTGTTGCTAGTGTTGCCACGCTGCTACGATTGTTGGCGTTACTATGTGCCTTGCCTAATGCCAGCAAACACCGGTGTCACTGCTGTTGCTAGTGTCGCCACGCTGCTACGATTGTTGTCATTACTATGTGCCTTGCTTAAGAGTCTACATAGGTTGTAACCCGATACGATAATGGAAATCAAAATAATCTGTGGCAGTAACCATAAGAAGCCACGGATTAAAAACGCTGGCACAAATCTGCGACTCTTGCATAACCAAGATTAATAATCAAAATGAAAAAAATGTGCTTTTTCTCGATTTTCGTGATTTTAATGACACGGTTGGGTTCATCTTTGTCAGCAGATTGTATGATACTTTGAACCACAGTTCTAGTGCACTTATTGATGATTCTGTGGCGCATTTCAATCAAGGAAAAGAATTTGTAGTGCGTCATGTTTTAAGTCGCTCTAATCTTACTCACGTCAAAACGAATGAATATTACCGAAAAAATCGATAATTTTCATCCGATTTTTTCATTTCAACATTGCTTTAGATCTGCAAACAGAGACGAATCCAGTCATATCGAAAAAACCATATGAAACGCGGAATTTTATGATTTACCTTTTTACTGACTTTTATATAACCATGTGTCGGGTTGTGCAAGCATAATCTCCAAGAGTGTTTTTATCGCTCATGCTGATAATGAGGCAGTAAAACTGGAAGTTATTTTTCACCAGGTCTAATCCGTGAAAGATTAGCTTTCTCACACGGAAAATTTTGGTAGTGCAGAGGTCCACGTGGTTACTTTTCTCTGCCCCTAAAATGTTCCCTACATTTTTGAAAAAAAATCAGTGGATAGTTGAAAAAATTTCTGACCCGCGATGTAAAGGCTCGTGTCGATCGGACGTTTACTTTGTTCACAAATAAATCTTGAATTTGGGACTTTTTGTGGGGTTTTTTTAAGCGAAAACACCACTTTTCTTTCTTCTCTGGTTGTTTTATTTTCCATCCGATCTTAATTAAAGTTTACTAGGCGGGTCGGAGTACTCTTCCTCTACACACTGATTTTTTTTCAAAAATATTGGGATCAAATTTAGGGGCAGGAAAAGTAATGGCGTGGACCTCTGCATTTTCGGCTTTTAAGCTGCCTTTAGCTGGCTCTTAAGTAATGGCTGTTAGTGTATCCGAAAGTTCGAAATCCGTACCTACAGACTTTGTTGCAAAGAAATGTGATCGAGAGTTGAGACACGTTAACGTCACTCTCGTATAAAAAGTTGTGATGTATTTTTTGTCCTGCCATGGCCCATGGGGACAACGATGAAGGAGATTAAGCAATTACTTGACCCGTGGTTTTTTACTTGATATCAGGAAAGTGAATTTGATACAAATTACATTGGGATACGAGATTTAGATAACGATCAAGTCAAATCCACTGCTTGGACCAACGTATCATCGGAACAAATACTCGGTTCTGTGTGTGGTCTCGCTATTAGCAAGGAAATACAACTTTTTTACTCAAAATATGAAGCACATTACAACATTGAGACGCAATTATTATCTTCTATATTAAATTAAGAAATAGAAAAAACAATTTGCATTATTTAAAACAAACTGGGCAAGTTTAATTTCCATAAAGCCAAAGGGCAATCCTCCAAAAACCAAACTCGGCACACAAAAGGAAAATAATCCTTCTCCTCAGGACACTTTACAGAAAGTTACAAATCGGATACCTAATTATCTCGCACCGACGGGTATTTGAATGCTGAGACTTGGCAGCGAAGACAATCCGCAGGAAACCCGGAGAATTGTGTCTGGTCCGCGCTGGTTGTTCAATCGCTGGCAGCGATGCTGCTTCGCTCGCTGGCAGCGATCCTGCTTCGCTCGCTGGCAGCGATGCTGCTTCGCTCGCTGGCAGAGATGCTGCTTCGCTCGCTGGCAGCGATGCTGCTTCGCTCGCTGGCAGCGATCCTGCTTCGCTCGCTGGCAGCGATGCTGCTTCGCTCGCTGGCAGCGATGCTGCTTCGCTCGCCGGCAGCGATCCTGCTTCGCTCGCTGGCAGCGATCCTGCTTCGCTCGCTGGCAGCGATCCTGCTTCGCTCGCTGGCAGCGATGCTGCTTCGCTCGCTGGCAGCGATGCTGCTTCGCTCGCTGGCAGCGATGCTGCTTCGCTCGCCGGCAGCGATCCTGCTTCGCTCGCCGGCAGCGATCCTGCTTCGCTCGCTGGCAGCGATCCTGCTTCGCTCGCTGGCAGCGATGCTGCTTCGCTCGCTGGCAGCGATGCTGCTTCGCTCGCTGGCAGCGATGCTGCTTCGCTCGCTGGCAGCGATGCTGCTTCGCTCGCTGGCAGCGATGCTGCTTCGCTCGCTGGCAGCGATGCTGCTTCGCTCGCTGGCAGCGATGCTGCTTCGCTCGCTGGCAGCGATGCTGCTTCGCTCGCTGGCAGCGATGCTGCTTCGCTCGCTGGCAGCGATGCTGCTTCGCTCGCTGGCAGCGATGCTGCTTCGCTCGCTGGCAGCGATGCTGCTTCGCTCGCTGGCAGCGATCCTGCTTCGCTCGCTGGCAGCGATGCTGCTTCGCTCGCTGGCAGCGATCCTGCTTCGCTCGCTGGCAGCGATGCTGCTTCGCTCGCTGGCAGCGATGCTGCTTCGCTCGCTGGCAGCGATGCTGCTTCGCTCGCTGGCAGCGATCCTGCTTCGCTCGCTGGCAGCGATGCTGCTTCGCTCGCTGGCAGCGATGCTGCTTCGCTCGCCGGCAGCGATGCTGCTTCGCTCGCTGGCAGCGATGCTGCTTCGCTCGCCGGCAGCGATGCTGCTTCGCTCGCTGGCAGCGATGCTGCTTCGCTCGCCGGCAGCGATGCTGCTTCGCTCGCTGGCAAAACACAGATTGTTTCCCCGAGCGCAATTTCCCCTGACCGCCCCAGGACGACCTGACCGACCTGACCGCCCCAGGACGACCTGACCGACCTGACCGCCCCAGGACGACCTGACCGCCCCAGGACGACCTGACCGCCCCTGACCGCCCCTGACCGCCCCTGACCGCCCCAGGACGACCTGACCGCCCCAGGACGGAACAGGCTGATCACGCGGCGGGGCAGCGAACCTGGCGGCGGTTCCTGGAATTAGATCGCGCAGACTCGCCCTCTTGTTCTAAGACCGCCCCCAGCGCCACTGAGATGTCGACATCGCGGCCCTAAGCCAAGAACGCTTCCACGTGGCGTCGAACCAAACTCCAAACCGCGACACGGTCGGTATTCATTAGTAGAAACAAAATAGCATCTCTGACTCTAAAATTGTATCCGTACCAGGATTTAGCTCGGATCTATCGGATTTTCGGTCCTCCCTTTGTAATGGATACTATTTTCGATCGGACCTTTTGTTTGAAATCATAAAACGCTTCGAATATTCTGATATCGGATCGGAAATTCGCGAGGACGCGACAGACATCGATGACTTCGTCCGCCATCGCGATCGCAAACAGCCATCGACTCTCTAGCGTGAAGGGTTAATCGACTGCATGTGTTACACTGTGAGCCTTTAGGGGTTTCCTAGGTAACCATTATATCCCGCGCACGATTAGAATCGAGCGTAGATCGTGATTCACCCCGAGCGACGGTGCGCGGACACCCGGGCGTGGTGCAGGACGGTCGGGTGTCCGAGCTGAGAGTACCGTGTCTGACCGCAGCTAATGGACCACGGCGAGATGAATCTCAAAGTCCAGGTGGCAGTGGCGGACGCCGGGGTCGCGCTAACGCCACTGGGCCGTGGACTCACTGTCAATATCTGGATGGGCGGTTGTTTCCATACTTGACACTTTGATTAGGAAGAAATGTAGGCAAACTTTCGGCTTGGAGTAGAGATGACGTGACGTTAGACTGTCAATTGACTAAGGAAGTAGATATTTTTTTATGCCTCAAGTCTTTCCGTGATCCCCAGTTGAATAGTTTACTCGGAAAATGAGGAAGTTATCGGCAAGGTTGTAAACATTTCTAAAATTTAGCGATGAACGCAGCAAAATCTTGCAAATGAAGCTCATTATGACAAAGCAAGCATCGGCTAGAAATATTCTACGCAATTCATTGCACAACCCGATGGGCAAATCGACTTTGTCTGCTCGAACAAAAGAGACGGCGATACACAAGAAGATGCAAGGCGCACCGAGAGCTAGGCGCGGTGACGAGACTCGCCCATGGAGGGCTGGTCGACCTCCGACGCCAGACTCTGCAGGCCTTGGTGTGTCTCAAACCGCTCGCAAACATCCAAATTGAAAATCACGTCGCCGATGAAAACCCTCCGAGTAAAACCAGCAACGCGTAATTTACCCATCAGCCATCAGCGACAGTGATCCAACCTGCGAGATCGCCGAGTGCTCGCGTCCTAGCGCCGAACGGCGATTACTGCCGGTCTTCTGCAGATTCTAGTCGCTGATGGCGCGGCCCGAGGGCTTCACAGCGCGGCCCGAGGGCTTCACAGCGCGGGGAGCTCGATGCACGTGTGTGGCTTTTCTTTGACCAAACGCTGTGTTTTTTATCGATTGAATGATGAATAAATTTGTCGGGGTTCGGAAACGATCTGTGGACGCCCGGGGGCTCAACTTCACCCCTCGGAGCTCGGGTCCTGCTGGTGGGATTGAGTGCAGTGTAAAATGTTGGTGTTGTTTTTTTCGGCTGCCCCCGGAGCCGAGCACAAAAGGGTGGAGGAAGATTATTTCGTGAAGGTGGATGGCTACAGTTTTCATGGTCCGTTGGAGAGGCCGAGGGACGGACTGGGCCAAGCACGGCACGCAGACTCCGAGATGTGGGGAATATGGATGCTGATGGACCCTCGGATCGCAGAAGAAGTCTCGTACACATACCTACTTTGATTGTGGAACTAAATATTATCAAATCCAATTCCTCTCGGTGTCTTTTGTTACTGCGAACAACAAGTTTATACACAAAGTGTTCTTTTATCCTTCGGCCAAACACTTTCGGCGAGAGGTAAAAAAAAAATACAGCGAAACAGAAACGAATAGCATTAAAAAGTGGGCATTTCACAGCGCTGGCAACATAAAAAGAAACACGGTACTAACTATAAAACTGTTGGCTCGACTTGTCGATAATGGCTGTAGCATATTCACCGATAAATTCGACTTTCTCTCTGCGTTGAATGTCAATAAGGTACAATTACTTGGCATTTTCTACCTCGTGCCATATAACGACCAATTACAAACAACTTGGCCTGAATTTTCCGAAGCGCTGAGGAAAATCGGCCGCGCGAGCAAAGCTTCAAGCAACGGACAAGGTTCTCAGAGACTTTAGATAACGAGTCTCAATCGCAGAGCAGCAATTCGCTCGCTGGAACGTGGGACGTGGGACGTGGAACGTGGGACGTGGAACATGGGACGTGGAACATGGAACGTGGGACGTGGAACATGGGACGTGGGACGTGGGACGTGGAACATGGAACATGGAACATGGAACATGGAACGTGGGACATGGAACGTGGGACATGGAACATGGAACATGGAACATGGAACGTGGGACGTGGAACATGGGACGTGGGACGTGGGACGTGGAACATGGAACATGGAACATGGAACATGGAACGTGGGACATGGAACGTGGGACATGGAACATGGAACATGGAACATGGAACGTGGGACATGGAACATGGAACATGGAACATGGAACGTGGGACGTGGAACATGGGGCATGGGACGTGGAACATGGAACGTGGAACATGGGACATGGAACGTGGAACATAGGACGGGGGACATGTAACATGGAACGCATCGGGCAGAGACCAAGACGAGTTCTGTCCCTTCCAGTCACATCGGCGAGACGCGAAGGAAATAAAACTAGAAAACAATCTGGCGCGGCATAATAGCGCAGTATAATTAATAACCTTTACAGAGAGACTGCGCAGTGAATGGTGCTTGCAACGCTGCTCCATTATGCAGAAAGGTCCGATCACGAGTCGCAACCACCGCCGTCGCCGACGCCTCTCTTTTGAAAGAACAACAAGTCGTAGAGGGCGGTAGAGTGCGAGTCTCGCGGCTCGTGCGCGCTGCCGGATGCAAGGAAGGAATTAGAGAATAGCGCTGTGCACTATAAGTCCTTAAAGTCCGTTATTATAGTCCTTAAAGTCCACGATAGTCCTTATAGGTTAAGGCTGTACTTGACAAATGGCCGCCATTTAAATTAAACCAACTAATGAAACTAAATCCAGAAGGCGCTATTTCAAAATATCAAAATCAAAGATTAGAAAACTGCCAAAACGTTTTTTTATCCACTTGCTTTAAACTATTATCTTTATTACGATTGTTTCTGACTAAAACAGTGAGAAATAAAGATAAGTCGGTGATGGCTAATTTCTTTAGGTGAATATTGGAATCATTTTTGACAACTAGCGCTGAGCGCAAAGGGTTATTCAAATACTAATTAGAATATGCAGCTTGTCGCTCTCACTTAAGACATTAACGGGACAGGATTGAAAACAATGACGTAAGACAACCCGTCCTTAACGGCACGTTAGATAATTCATAGCTATCAAACGCCCCACAGGGTGACCGTCGCCCAACGTTCGTCTACCATCGTCTTCCAGCCACAAATCTTCGAGTGCATAGGATGGAGTCTCTTAGCTGTACGGACTTGCACTCTAGCTGCAAGCTTTCCCTTCGCCGCGTCACTCCAAAGCGTGTAGAGTGGTCGTGCTGCTCGAACCCGATAGCCGATCTACATTGTATGGCTGTGTGATGCTGCAATTACATGCCCGTATGGAGCTACACTCTGCATCACGCTCAGTTGTCCGCGCATGCGTTGATTCTCTCGGCATCATCAAACACACTTGTTGCAGATGGAAAAACCTCTGTATTACATATGTAACCATAGGTTGCTTAGCGTTGTTGGAGTTTAGCTAGCTAGCAGTGGATCCGGCTGATTGGATGAGCGTAGCGAGCGAAGCGAGCGAAGCGAAGACTTCAATTTGACCACCCGTAGAAAAAAAGTCCATGTGTTTGTTTGTTTGTTTTGTTTTTTTTTTGTTTTTTTTTTTGTGTGTTTGTTCGCGCTCTACCGTCCAAACGGCTGATCCGATTTTGATGAAATTTTCAGTGTACCTGAATTTGTTCTGAACTTAGACCCCCTGCGTTTTTCAGCTTGATAGCTTTAGAACTTTTCTCAAAAATCCAAATTTACGAAAATTTTAAGATTTTTCGCCATAATTTCGCTGTTTGTTTTTACTCTACTGGCTAAAATTCCAAGCCGATTTTGATGAAATTTGCAGAATAGCTCCTGTATACCGTATTCACTATACTGGTTTACCAAGAGATATGTTTTTAATGTTTTTAATACGTTTTTAAATCGCATTTTTCGATTAAATTTTCAAGTTTTTAGCCGTTTTGCATATCTAAGCTGTAATTACCCTTGCTTTTTCTTCAACAAGCGTTACAAATATGTTGACCGTAGTGAGATGTACCGTTGTAACAGTTTCCCTGCGATTTGAAATGGTTTTTATATGAAAATTATCGAAAACTCCATCTGTCGTCTAGGCTGGACAAAGTTTGACAGCTAGGTACTGATTTTGCTTGGCCGAAAATTTATTGCCTCTGGATTCGACCGGCTTTCACCAGAGGTAATTGAAATAATGCTTGAATCTTTGAATCTCTTGGTACAAATTCAAGTTGCAGTGAATTCGGCAAAAGAATCAAGACGTGTGTGGATTTATTCGCTTCCAAGAATCCTTTACTTAGCTTACATGCCAAAATTATGAATCAAATTTGATGAACTTTGGAAGATCAAAATCTGGGCTGGTATACACTATACCGTATACACTATATACAGGTATAAAAAGAAATACGCTCATCCAACAACGCGTCCACAGGTAGCGTTCGGCGAAGCCCTAGTAGCGTAACTGGCGGTGAGACACAGTGTAGCGTCAGTTTCTGGTCGAGTGCTTGCTTACAAAGTGCCGCGAGATATGAATTAAATCGGATTTCAAGTTGTGATTTACCTGCGAAGGCGATCGATGAAGCACAGTTTTACTGGCCGTCGTAAAATTACCGTGGCGCTGTGTAGAAGGAGTTAAAACACCGCGCTCATAATTCCTTGAAATGTATTTCATGAGACATCACTTTATCGAATTTCAGCGTCAATGATAACTTTGAAGAGTGTCGCATAGACCTGCTGGAGACGCAGCCAGCGAAACCAGAGCCTCCTTAGCTAAGCCATCCTCCTAGTACAGCGTAGCTCGCCTAGCCCTATTCTAATTCCGCTCGATACGGTAATACCTGTACTTGTCGACAACAAACCTGCTCGCCGGGGCTCGACAAACACGGCGAACGCCGAAAACGGAGAAACGAGTCGCGCAATTTGAAAATATTTGCAAGCGGGAAAAAATCGGCGGCGAGTCTACGTGAAGCGTACGACGGCTGTGGATGGCTTTAGATGGCGGTGACCATGTGTGGAAGACGTCAGCGAGTCACGGAGAGCGGCCAGCTGGGCTCGTGCAAATGTCAAACCGGCGGCGATCAGCATTCAAGACACCAGTCTGACTCCGGGAAAGGAACAAATCGCAGACTCTCTGTGTTCGATCTGGCTGCTAGGTTCGTTAAAAGCGACGTCAGCATACTGACACGGGAAGGTATTGTCACCTATTGCTCCGACAGAACTCTGTCGTGTACCAGAAGGGAATACTTTTAGAGAAATTTTGCCAAAAGTTATTATTTGCGCAAACTTCACTCACTCGAAAACAGCGAGTTCCAGTTGGAAGTAACAGACGCACCGATAGGAAGGCACCATGGAGATTCCCGGAGGTTTACTCTCTTGTAAAGAATGCCTCCAATTCGCCATCTCTCTGCGCTAACTTCCATAGGTGTCCGATTTCATCTAGTATCGTCTGCCGACCGAGTCCACGGGCACCGATCTGAAGTCAAGTCTGGTGAAGCCATGTAGATGCCAGCAGCAGTTGTGCACTCGGTGGCCGTCTTGCCCCCAAGGAAGCGACCGCTCCTCCGCGCTGAGCACTCGGCCTTGCGAATGGACCACGCCACTCCGGACCAGATAACATCTTCAACCACGATGCTCCGAGAGGTTCCCATCGTTACCGAAACGTCCGCGTCATCGTCAGCCTGGCGCGAGATTTCGGCCCGAACCATCGATCGAAAACCCAGCGGCGTCAGGTTAAGCGACACCAGGCCGCGCCAGATGGTGGATGGGTGACCACGATCGATGTACAGTCGCTGGTCTTTGGTGTCTGCGGAGTTGCAGGGTTTGGTGAGGCCTCATTTTCAAATACCTTACCAACCGCCGGTGAATCCTCCTTTCTACATTGGTCTTGGTGCTTTTGGACAGAAGCAGGCACCGGGTTCATACTCAGCTCGCTGCTAGCTGCTAGGTTAGCTTCACCCTCAGCTCGCTGCTAGGTTAGCTTCACCCTCAGCTCGCTGCTAGGTTAGCTACACCCTCAGCTCGCTGCTAGCTGCTAGGTTAGCTTCACCCTCAGCTCGCTGCTAGCTGCTAGGTTAGCTTCACCCTCAGCTCGCTGCTAGGTTAGCTTCACCCTCAGCTCGCTGCTAGGTTAGCTACACCCTCAGCTCGCTGCTAGCTGCTAGGTTAGCTTCACCCTCAGCTCGCTGCTAGCTGCTAGGTTAGATTCACCCTCAGCTCGCTGCTAGCTGCTAGGTTAGCTTCACCCTCAGCTCGCTGCTAGCTGCTAGGTTAGCTTCACCCTCAGCTCGCTGCTAGGCTAGGTTAGCTTCACCCTCAGCTCGCTGCTAGCTGCTAGGTTAGCTTCACCCTCAGCTCGCTGCTAGCTGCTAGGTTAGCTTCACCCTCAGCTCGCTGCTAGCTGCTAGGTTAGCTTCACCCTCAGCTCGCTGCTAGCTGCTAGGTTAGCTTCACCCTCAGCTCGCTGCTAGCTGCTAGGTTAGCTTCACCCTCAGCTCGCTGCTAGCTGCTAGGTTAGCTTCACCCTCAGCTCGCTGCTAGCTGCTAGGTTAGCTTCACCCTCAGCTCGCTGCTAGCTGCTAGGTTAGCTTCACCCTCAGCTCGCTGCTAGCTGCTAGGTTAGCTTCACCCTCAGCCTGTCATTCACCGACAAAATTGCCCCTGGAGCACGGAATCGCACGGAATCGGGCAAATACTAGCGAAGTGTGGGCACTACTTGTTGAGTGTGGGCACTACTTGTTGAGTGTGGGCACTACTTGTTGAGTGTGGGCACTACTTGTTGAGTGTGGGCACTACTTATCAAGAGGAACACGAAACCCAGTGAATCGTACAGACATCAGCCTAAGTTTCATGTTCCTATAGAAAGGAGCACCCCAATTGTGCTGCGTGAACGCGGCCCACCGCGGATTTCCCGGCGTCTGATACACTCATCGATATCATCAGCTTCACACTTTGTTAGTAACACATGAGAACTGCTTTTAACGATGCTCGCAGACAGCATCGCATCGCAACGCTGCGATTCTATACCATCGAGCTCGGTACAGTATCAATGTTAATTCCACACAATTTTTTATCATGAAGACACAGCAACGAACAAGGTAACGCGCAAGCGTAGCATCGGCGGCGAGGGAATCACGACTTGACGAGATGCACCAACACAGAGATACAGAGAGAGTGCGGCGGCCAGGGATCGAACTAGGAACTCCTCGGCGGTTGCACGATGCGTGTCGTCTTCGCGGACACGTACGCCGAGTGCTACGTGCACGGACCGGCCGCCTGTCCGTTCGTTTCACGCCTCGTAATTGATCGCAGCAATTAGACGAGGCGCGCGCGCGATTTCATGCGGTTCGACGAGAAAATAACCGCCAAACGACCGGCTGATTGTTTCTATGTTGAGCGGATCCTTATCGTTTGGCAAAGGCGCGCAAACCTAGCCGCTGCCTGCCTGCTAAAAATACATTCAAACACTTTGACAATGGCGCGATACCAGACCAAAAAGCACGTTTAACTTTGATCCAATCGTATGAAGTCGGAACAAGCTAAAACCGAGAAGCGTATCTCAACACAGAGCATGAAGTAGACAGCGCGGAATGCACGGGATTGGGAAATCTCGGTGTCAATCGGTGTTTTATAACACGGCTCTCTCAGGCTGAGCATGCGTTGCGGCGAAGGCATCTCAGATGGGCTACATGAAAAGGCACTCGACCCGGAGTTGCCCAGAAGGCATCTCTGGGCTTGGCTTCCAATATCGCACCCACAGTCGTCGTTGGTCATCGAGCATCAATGCAACGACTTCCATTGCTGACATCAGCTTATGCCTGTGTTAAAGCCAACAATCGTAGCAGCGTGGCAACACTAGCAACAGCAGTGACACCGGTGTTTGCTGGCATTAGGCAAGGCACATAGTAATGCCAACAATCGTAGCAGCGTAGCAACACTAGCAACAGCAGTGACACCGGTGTTTGCTGGCATTAGGCAAGGCACATAGTAATGCCAACAATCGTAGCAGCGTAGCAACACTAGCAACAGCAGTGACACCGGTGTTTGCTGGCATTAGGCAAGGCACATAGTAATGCCAACAATCGTAGCAGCGTGGCAACACTAGCAACAGCAGTGACACCGGTGTTTGCTGGCATTAGGCAAGGCACATAGTAATGCCAACAATCGTAGCAGCGTAGCAACACTAGCAACAGCAGTGACACCGGTGTTTGCTGGCATTAGGCAAGGCACATAGTAATGCCAACAATCGTAGCAGCGTAGCAACACTAGCAACAGCAGTGACACCGGTGTTTGCTGGCATTAGGCAAGGCACATAGTAATGCCAACAATCGTAGCAGCGTGGCAACACTAGCAACAGCAGTGACACCGGTGTTTGCTGGCATTAGGCAAGGCACATAGTAATGCCAACAATCGTAGCAGCGTGGCAACACTAGCAACAGCAGTGACACCGGTGTTTGCTGGCATTAGGCAAGGCACATAGTAATGCCAACAATCGTAGCAGCGTGGCAACACTAGCAACAGCAGTGACACCGGTGTTTGCTGGCATTAGGCAAGGCACATAGTAATGCCAACAATCGTAGCAGCGTGGCAACACTAGCAACAGCAGTGACACCGGTGTTTGCTGGCATTAGGCAAGGCACATAGTAATGCCAACAATCGTAGCAGCGTAGCAACACTTGCAACAGCAGTGACACCGGTGTTTGCTGGCATTAGGCAAGGCACATAGTAATGCCAACAATCGTAGCAGCGTGGCAACACTAGCAACAGCAGTGACACCGGTGTTTGCTGGCATTAGGCAAGGCACATAGTAATGCCAACAATCGTAGCAGCGTAGCAACACTTGCAACAGCAGTGACACCGGTGTTTGCTGGCATTAGGCAAGGCACATAGTAATGCCAACAATCGTAGCAGCGTGGCAACACTAGCAACAGCAGTGACACCGGTGTTTGCTGGCATTAGGCAAGGCACATAGTAATGCCAACAATCGTAGCAGCGTGGCAACACTAGCAACAGCAGTGACACCGGTGTTTGCCGGTATCGTACAAGACGCCAGCGGGCTAGAGATCGGGGCTCGATACCACACGGGGGCGGACGACCAGCCGTTGCCAGTTGCGAATTAATGCGAGGCGGATCCGTTGGCCAGCAGCTGTAGTAGCTGGATACGTAATTAATTGAACATGCTCTTGGGTACTTACACTGAGATTTCCGTTTCAGATCGATTTCGTAGCGTCTAGATTACACGGTTCACAATAAATCAAATTTGAATGCGAAATAACGCATGGCAAACCCTTGCGCTAATCTGATTCGCTTCAAAAAGTAAGCTTGTTCGGTGCTTGATATCCACATAACAATGATTACAATGAACCGCGGCGAGTAAACCGTCCGACCAGTAGACCAGTAGCCGGCGGTTGCTGGCGTCGCGAGGTTCCCACATTCCCGGCAACGCAATCAGCGATTCCTAATCAAGTAGCGAGCCGGTGCACGTGGCCAGAGCGTCGAGTCGCTCGGCCCGGCGTCGCTCGGGACTAATTAGTCTGCGTTGCGTTGCGTTGCGTACGGAGGGCGAGCACAGGGCGGCGGGCAGATGTGAGACGAGACGCTGGCTGCAGCTTGAGATGTGAGCGGAGAGCGCCGCTCGTTCCCAGGCTCCGACACGCGTTATCGGCTGTACGCACTGTGCCGTACGCACTGTGTCGTACGCACTGTGTCGTACGCACTGTGTCGTACGCACTGTGTCGTACGCACTGTGTCGTACGCACTGTGTCGTACGCACTGTGTCGTACGCACTGTGTCGTACGCACTGTGTCGTACGCACTGTGTCGTACGCACTGTGTCGTACGCACTGTGTCGTACGCACTGTGTCGTACGCACTGTGCCGTACGCACTGTGTCGTACGCACTGTGTCGTACGCACTGTGTCGTACGCACTGTGTCGTACGCACTGTGTCGTACGCACTGTGTCGTACGCACTGTGCCGTACGCACTGTGCCGTACGCAACGTAGCTTAGAAAGGAGTTCGTAAGCACTTTTACCACGTTCTACAGCATTTTCCAGCAATATCTGATGGCTGACTAGCAATGCTATAGTACTTAATCATCAAAATTAATTGTAAATGATCGAATGGGTTGCATCAATTTTTCGATTTTTCTCGTGTTAACTTGAGATTTACGTGTGTCCGAAATGCGTGGAATCGTTGATACCATTACGCTCCTGTATCGGCTATGGCAGGTTTATTTTCTTCAGCTGATCTTCTATGCTGTTCGTGTCCTGCTTCTGTCATTTGAACAAGATTTGAGTGGTTGAGACTTAGCAAGTGATTGTTGCTTTATTACAGTGTAAAGAAAATATTTGTAAGCTTTTTAGCGACTCTAAACTGCATCAGTTCTATAATCAAACTAGTTGTCAGGCCTACAGCGGCTTGTTGCTGATACTGCTGCGTCACAACCTTCACTAGAACAATAAATCTATGTGACTACAAGTTCCCATAACAAACCCTGCACGCCTTCGATATGAAGTTATCATAATCCTTCTGTGTTTACGTTCGCATAGCAAAGAGTCATATGTTTACATTTTTTCAACAAGCTTTCAGCAGCTATAAACCTACGCTGCGCTTACACAAATTGATGAACTATTTTGACGTCGCAGTTTGCCATTAGTTAGGCAACCAGAGAAGATGAATATTTTCCTATCCGAGGGATTGAGTATGCATTACTCTTGTAGTTATGCTAAATATCCGGGTGTGAATACCGAAATCTTACAGCCGTAATCGACGTGTGATAGACTGACTGCTAAGAAACTGATCCGGTCTTAGGAAACCAAGTGATGCTGATGTCATCTGCTGAATCGTGAGCTAGACGCCGAGTAGGCGTGACCTCCGATAAAACCATACTAAACGTTCACGAGCTGTCAGATTCCGAGTGCTTTTGTCGAGGGTGTGGTGGGCCCACCAAACTATTCAATCCAAGAGTCTTCACGCCATCAGAAGGTTACTAGTTCCTATACTCTGTTTCTGTAAAAATATACCCACTCTAGCATCACGCATGTCAAGATTAGTTGGTGCAACTACTTGGCAAATGGCAGACATGCCAAAATACACAAACAGTGTTGGATTGAAATATTTAAATAATAGTTTGATGCTGATTTTGTGATTCGGTAGAAAAATAACGGTGCAATTTTTCATGTAAAATTCATGGTATTTTATGGAGTTTTAAATAAAATTAGAAATTAGGGACGCGGCAATCTAAGGAGAGTTTACCGGTCGAGACTTGCAGATAGCGCGAGATTAGGTGGGCCGATGCGATGCTGTGCCGGCGTCTTGAAATTGAAAAGGGTCCACACTCCACACACTCGATCGAGTGCAACGCCTCTGCCTCGTCGGGCGTAGTCCGTCAACGCCCAGCCGGCCGGACGGCCATCTATTGTGTGGTGATCGCGTTTATGACAGCTCGACGCAGATAACAAAGTGTGCTGCTTCAAGACGCCACGGTCCATGATATCAACCTCCAGAGCAAGGACCACGAGACGCCGTGATCGGTGCTCAATTGTTTTGATGAAACATTAAATATCGATGTCAATTTACTTGAATTATAATATCTCTAGTTGTCACTGATTTCTTCTATTCGTTGCACGGTCTAACATAATATTATATCTCCAGTGAATATAATGAGAGTTTAATTGCATTCAATTGATTTGCATTTTTATTTAAAACGTGATGTCGCCGAAAATGTTCAATTGGCAACGAAAAGTTATCCTGGGACATAATTGAGGCAAGTCCGTAATGCATTTCACATGAAATCGAGAGGTTATAGCCGAGATTTGTTTGTTTTGTTCACGAAGTTTTTTAACAAGCATTTTCTACCATATAGATGAGCTCATATTATAGTAGATATGAATCCCAAAGCTAGCTACATGCTTATCGATCGCGCGTCTCAATAGAACATACAATATGTTTACACAATGTTGAGTTCTAAAAAGCCAGCGCCAAACCTCAAAATCGTCCTACTTGCATTCAAGAAACCGCAAGCATAGATGTTTCTGAAAGCCACGAGGCAAGTAAAAACGTACTGCAGGGTTATTATAGATGTTTCTTTACTTTGAATGACTCACGTACACTACAACACTGCCTTTGCAAGTTTACAATACAAAAACTCGAGTTCGCCGTTACCTCTATTTGTTTCTATTGCCCATCTCTGCACTCAGCTACAGTAACCAAGCATCGAGCACTTCAAGTTGCATCAACCAACGAGCACAATTACAATATGCCCTACTGCTAACTCAACATCATAAAACACACTGCAGACATCATGATCTGAACTTCATAAAAACTTTCATTAGGTACTAAAACGTGCTATAACCTCTCACACCCGCAAGTCAAGTGATGATATTTTGACAAAATAACGCCATAAATATCAGGCCATTCTGAAATACGCAACAGATTTTCCCGTTGATTTGTGAAATCTCTCATCTCATTCTAAAACCAGTTTCGCCGATAACAAGCAAGAAATCTGCGATGAGTACAGCCGGGTTGTTTCGTTCTTCATTCGCCTAATGGGGCGACATCGATGACCAAACAAGGTGCTTAAAATGCACTTAAATGCATCGCAGAAACTGCATCGCATAAACTGCATCGCATCGCATGGCCATTGGTCAGACCGCCATGCGGAAGAGATTGGAAACGCAGTTTAGATTGATTTTAGTCTCAACGGGAACCAAATAGCAGATCGAACCTTAAAGCAAGTCCACTTCCAGCAATCGCTGTCAAGATACAAGATATCGGAACGCATTGTTAGAAGCCATATACGGTAATCAGGTCGAACGATCTTGCCCAATTAAATGATCACAATACGTCGATGCAGGTTACAAAGTTCGGTGAAATTCGCGTTTGGCCCGACGGATCGTGCGTGCATATTTGCGTGCGAAACAAGTGGTTTTTTTTTAACATTAAACGGTGATAACAGAGACACAGTCCTGTGATGTTGCCGACGAAGCGGGAAACAGCCTCCCACCGAAATGCAGCGCACATTCCTCAGGGTCCATCCCCTGCCCGCATAGTGACAGACCCCAACGCTCTCGAATTGAACTTTGCCATCGCCACAACCAGCTAAAATCGCTTCGCACAAGAAAAAAAGCAAACTGTTACCTTCCGAACCAGTCGCACTCGTCGCCCATGATGTCCGCGTCGACCGCGGCCGCCGCCACCGCCGCCAACACCAGCAACGCCGACCACCAGCTACCCCGCTCCACCAGCGAACACCTCACCAACATTGCTGAACGCCAGAGCACATGTCACACCACACCCTCGTCGTCGCACCACACACCGGCGAACACGCACATCGCACGCAGCTAGCGCATACACTCGGTGGAAATAACACACGCAATGCAAAGAAACACGCGGGATGGACGAGATATCCGCACGAAGAGGTCCAGGTTCTCGCGTACGCGCGATGCGTGACGGACGTGCGTCGAGCGTGGGCTGACGGCACGATGGTTGAAACGAGACTAACGCAGCGGCTGGCTTCGATTCTGTGGGAAGCTGCAGCCAGTGGGACCTGTGGCTCTGTCCCCCCACTCGGCGTTTCACCCACTTGTTCTGACGCGAGGCGAGCGCGGCGTAGCGGCAACGTACTCAACTAGCTGGCTGTGTGTTGCTTTGCTGGACTGCTGCTATCTTGTACGTAACGGTACTCATTTGCATATGGCTGGACTCTAACGCCAAACACAAGTGTTTAAGCTGAGATTTATTGTATTGTCGTTAGTTGTAAGTATAAAATGAAATGGCCGGTGTCGAGTTTGTCGGGTTTGGGGTGTACCGTGTACACATTTAAAAAAGTCGATCTAAATCCTTCGTGTATCAGCAAGCCACGGTAGTTGTCAGTAACCTTTGCGTGACTGTTTGAACCCGGAACACGATCTCAACATTTCACTGCAACATTCTGCATCATTTCAACAATCTCCACCTTTCTTTACATCAAACACAAAACGCCAGCCGATAATTGGACAGTTTAATGCGTCTGCTTGACGTTGCAACGGATTCACAAGCGTTATCGTGCGCGATTGCAGCATGATATGGACCGCAGCAAGCGCAGCTTTTGATCACGCCTCTTCGTTCTTAGACGGGGGTGGTTCGTCGGACGGGGGCTCCGTCGGGGGCGAGGATGGCCGTTCTGGGGGTGCCTCATCCGGGGAAGCCTCGTGCAGAACTGGATCTTCCAGGAGTGTCACGTGCAGACCTCGTTCTTTCATGGGTGTCTCGTGCTGGACTGGTTCCTCAGAGGGTGTCTCGTGCTGGACTGGTTCCTCAGAGGGTGTCTCGTGTTGGACTGGTTCCTCAGAGGGTGTCTCGTGCTGGACTGGTTTCTCAGAGGGTGTCTCGTGCTGGACTGGTTCCTCAGAGGGTGTCTCGCGCTGGACTGGTTCCTCAGAGGGTGTGTCGCGCTGGACTGGTTCTTCCAGATGTGCCTCGTGCAAACCTGCATCTTCCAGGGGCGTGTCGTGCCCGACTGCATCTTCCAGGGGCGTGTCGTGCCCGACTGCATCTTCCAGGGGTGCCTCGTGCAAACCTGCTTCTTCTGGGAGCGTCACGTGCCCTACTGCATCTTCCACAGGTGTCTCGTGCCCTTCTGGTTCCTCAGAAGGTTTCTCGTGCGAGGGCGTCCCTGGCGGGGACTCCGGGAACATGTCGTCTGCACCGAAGCCCTGGTAGTCGTCAGGGAAGTCGTCGCCGAAGCCGTCGTCGCCGACGCCTCCATCGATGAAGTCGGCCAGGAAGCGAGCCGTCGCCGGGTCGGCGCTGAACTTTCTGCGTTCACAGCCGGCAAAAAACCGCCCCCACCGTCCCCGTCCCGTGTTACGCGCTAGTTCTGCTTGCGTTTCCGATTTGTGCATTGAAGAAATCACGTTTAATGAATAATCGACGAGAATTTCAAGTCGAAAGTAATAAGAAACTCTCTAAATTCCGATAGTTTTGGCTAATTTTCTCCACAGCTATCCAGTGTTTTATTATAACAATTTTTTAGATAAACTGAAAATGTAATCAGCACAGGAGAGAGCTGGAAAATAAGGTTTCAAGAAACCTTCAATGAGCATTGAAAACCAAACATTTCTCTGTTTTCGACAGGCAGTTACAACAATTGTTTCTTAAATATAAGGTATTTTCTAAAAGCTGCATCAGAAGCCTGTATATTGTCCCCATACTATTATCAGGCTGCCACGCTTCTGTCAACCAGACAGTGTAATTTCACCCCATGACCGAAGGAACTAGCAACATGGTGGGGATAAGAAACCTTGCTACATTGATAAGACAGGCAGCCAGCCGAGAAAACCCCAAGTTTGTTAGCGAAGCATTGAACACCCCGGCCCGTGTCCCCGTGTCGCGCCCTCCCACCCCCCGTACCTGTACGCCGGTAGTTTCTCCTCTTCAACGGCCTCCTCGGCGCCCTCGTCACCACCCTCGACGATACTCGTCAGCGACGGTACGACGGTGGACGGCGACGGCGGCGGAGGCGGCGGCACGGGCAGCGAGTCGGACGACGACGGCCCTCCTCCTTTGCCCGCCGGCACCGCAAGCATCTCCTCCAGCATCTCCAGCAGGCAAGCCTCGCTGCGCGCTCGCCGTCGCGGGCGGGGGGCGTTTAGCGGGCTTGCAGGGGGGCGTTTAGCAGGCTTGCAGGAGCCGTTTAGCTGGCTTGCAATGGGGCGTTTAGCGGGCATGAAGGAGCCATTTGGCTGGCTTGCAGGGGGGCGTTTCGCTGGCTTGCAGCGTTTCGCTGGGCTTGCAGGGGGGGCTTTTAGCAAGCATGAAGGAGCTCTTGAGCTGGCTTGCAGGAAGGCGTCTGGCAGGCATGAATGAAGCGTTTAAAGCGTTTGCATGGGGGGGGGCGTTTAGCGGGTCTGAGGTCTTAGCACAATGTTAGGACTTCATGATTTGAAGGCGTTGCATAAATAATAAGGGATGATGGGTACTTAAGATGTTAATTGCAGCGTTTTTACGGGCAGGACGGGAATTTCCTGCTGGATCAGTATTAAGGACTCATTGCGCTGTGGTGTCACCCTGCAAAGTCGGCTGCATCGGGGCCCTCCTCTGCAGAACTCACGCAATGCGGCAGAAGTACTCTTTGCTGACGCGTCCTTCCTCGTCGACTTCCGGCTCCTTGCTGTGCGTGCAGATGCCCAGCGTCACCATGGCTGCGACCATCGACCAACAAACCTGGCGTCAGCCACATCGTACATCGTTCCTGACACCAAACAACGTATCTACACCAAAGATACAATTATAGATGGCGATTGTCAGTTGACGCTTGAGATTGAACATCAATGTCAAACAAAACCCCCCAAATATTACGTTCGATTGGCATGAGTGTCCTGCATCCTACAGCCTGGTGAGATGTTTGCTGGCAGAGTGTCCTGCATCCTACAGCCTGGTGAGATGTTTGCTGGCAGAGTGTCCTGCATCCTACAGCCTGGTGAGATGTTTGCTGGCAGAGTGTCCTGAATCCTACAGCCTGGTGAGATGTTTGCTGGCAGAGTGTCCTGCATACTACAGCCTGGTGAGATGTTTGCTGGCAGAGTGTCCTGCATCCTACAGCCTGGTGAGATGTTTGCTGGCAGAGTGTCCTGCATCCTACAGCCTGGTGAGATGTTTGCTGGCAGAGTGTCCTGCATCCCACAGCCTGGTGAGATGTTTGCTGGCAGAGAGTCCTGCATCCTACAGCCTGGTGAGATGTTTGCTGGCAGAGTGTCCTGCATTCTACAGCCTGGTGAGATGTTTGCTGACAGAGTGTCCTGCATCCTACAGCCTGGTGAGATGTTTGCTGGCAGAGTGTCCTGCATCCTACAGCCTGGTGAGATGTTTGCTGGCAGAGTGTCCTGCATCCTACAGCCTGGTGAGATGTTTGCTGGCAGAGTGTCCTGCATCCTACAGCCTGGTGAGATGTTTGCTGGCAGAGTGTCCTGCATACTACAGCCTGGTGAGATGTTTGCTGGCAGAGTGTCCTGCATCCTACAGCCTGGTGAGATGTTTGCTGGCAGGGTGTCCTGCATCCTACAGCCTGGTGAGATGTTTGCTGGCAGAGTGTCCTGCATCCCACAGCCTGGTGAGATGTTTGCTGGCAGAGAGTCCTGCATCCTACAGCCTGGTGAGATGTTTGCTGGCAGAGTGTCCTGCATCCTACAGCCTGGTGAGATGTTTGCTGGCAGAGTGTCCTGCATCCTACAGCCTGGTGAGATGTTTGCTGGCAGAGTGTCCTGCATCCTACAGCCTGGTGAGATGTTTGCTGGCAGAGTGTCCTGCATCCTACAGCCTGGTGAGATGTTTGCTGGCAGAGTGTCCTGCATCCTACAGCCTGGTGAGATGTTTTCTGGCAGAGTGTCCTGCATCCTACAGCCTGGTGAGATGTTTGGTGGCAGAGTGTCCTGCATCCTACAGCCTGGGGAGTGTCCTGCATCCTACAGCCTGGTGAATGTCCTGCATCCTACAGCCTGGGGAGTGTCCTGCATCCTACAGCCTGGTGAGATGTTTGCTGGCAGAGTGTCCTGCATTCTACAGCCTGGTGAGATGTTTGCTGGCAGAGTGTCCTGCATCCTACAGCCTGGTGAGATGTTTGCTGGCAGAGTGTCCTGCATCCTACAGCCCGGTGAGATGTTTGCTGGCAGAGTGTCCTGCATTCTACAGCCTGGTGAGATGTTTGCTGGCAGAGTGTCCTGCAACCTACAGCCTGGTGAGATGTTTGCTGGCAGAGTGTCCTGCATCCTACAGCCTGGTGAGATGTTTGCTGGCAGAGTGTCCTGCATCCTACAGCCTGGTGAGATGTTTGCTGGCAGAGTGTCCTGCATCCTACAGCCTGGTGAGATGTTTGCTGGCAGAGTGTCCTGCATCCTACAGCCTGGTGAGATGTTTGCTGGCAGAGTGTCCTGCATCCTACAGCCTGGTGAGATGTTTGCTGGCAGAGTGTCCTGCATCCCACAGCCTGGTGAGATGTTTGCTGGCAGAGAGTCCTGCATCCTACAGCCTGGTGAGATGTTTGCTGGCAGAGTGTCCTGCATTCTACAGCCTGGTGAGATGTTTGCTGACAGAGTGTCCTGCATCCTACAGCCTGGTGAGATGTTTGCTGGCAGAGTGTCCTGCATCCTACAGCCTGGTGAAATGTTTGCTGGCAGAGTGTCCTGCATCCTACAGCAGCTGGTGACATGTTTGCTGGCAGAGTGTCCTGCATCCTACAGCCTGGTGAGATGTTTGCTGGCAGAGTGTCCTGCATCCTACAGCCTGGTGAGATGTTTGGTGGCAGAGTGTGCTGCATCCTACAGCCTGGTGAGATGTTTGCTGGCAGAGTGTCCTGCATCCTACAGCCTGGTGAGATGTTTGCTGGCAGAGTGTCCTGCATCCTACAGCCTGGTGAGATGTTTGCTGGCAGAGTGTCCTGCATCCTACAGCCTGGTGAGATGTTTGCTGGCAGAGTGTCCTGCATCCTACAGCCTGGTGAGATGTTTGCTGGCAGAGTGTCCTGCATCCTACAGCCTGGTGAGATGTTTGCTGGCAGAGTGTCCTGCATCCTACAGCCTGGTGAGATGTTTGCTGGCAGAGTGTCCTGCATCCTACAGCCTGGTGAGATGTTTGCTGGCAGAGTGTCCTGCATCCTACAGCCTGGTGAGATGTTTGCTGGCAGAGTGTCCTGCATCCTACAGCCTGGTGAGATGTTTGCTGGCAGAGTGTCCTGCATCCTACAGCCTGGTGAGATGTTTGCTGGCAGAGTGTCCTGCATCCTACAGCAGCTGGTGTGATGTTTGCTGGCAGAGTGTCCTGCATCCTACAGCCTGGGGAGTGTCCTGTGCCCATCGAGGTCTTGCCTGTGAGATATTGGTCAACGCTGATGAACTCGGTAGCGCCGGGGTCGAACGCGCCGAAGAGCGCGTCGATGTGCGCAGGCGTGAAGAGCAGCGGGGGATCGCACAGCCCCCAGCGATAGTGCAGGCAGCGTTCTAGCAGCTCGTCCAGGTAGGTCAACGGGTCCTCTGCAGACATGCGCGCGGCCAGGACACTCAGAACTGTCACCGTCACCAGACACCGTCACCAGACACCGTCACCAGACACCATCACCAGACACCATCACCATCACCATCGTGCATCACCAGGCTGTACAGAGTGCAGGAAACCCGCGACGAAATTGTGACGACGAGTGCAGTTATCACCTGAAAACTGCTATCTCTGTATCTTTTAGTTAACAATTGATATTAAACATTAGTGGAGAAGCCCCCTCAATATGACGTTGGATAACGTTAGTAAAGTTGTGTAGAGTGACTGTGGTGCTTTAATTTTGAGCCAAGCCACCAGGAGGCGCTGGCGATTCTGTCGCCAGCTCGACAATGCTATTTTGGCAGAGTTTACTGCATTCTATGGCCACGATAGTTGTATACTTGCTATTACTTTCCCATCGTAGTCTATATCTGGAGGCTTTATCACGCACATAACAGAGAAATGGCCGCCTTACTACCTCCAGTAAGTTTAATGATCTACACAAGAAGCATGAACTTTACGTGCCGGCACCGGGTTCACCCTCGGCTCGCTGCTGGACTAAGAACAATACTGGCAAGAACCTACTCGGACTGTCGCACAGAATGTGTCCCAGCAGAAAGTTGAGCAGCTCGAAGATGTTCCGCTGCTTGAGATATCTGGACGCCTTCAACTGGTCCTTGGTCAACAGCGGCAGTCGACCCTGAAGATGAACTGAGTGTTGAAACCCGAGGGTTCGTAGCCTTGCAATCTGCACGCTGCGCTAAATTGATAGAGCGGTGTTAAATTATTGGCACTTAGGCTGGTGGCAAACTGCAAAACAGAATCGAAAATGTAGAAAACAGCGTGAGATTCATTGTGTGTCTACAGAAGGCGGTGGTGCGATTTGACATTGGAGCTGTCATTTAGATTGTTTCAAATTTGACCTGCGAAATGGGGAAAAATTTGAGAAGTTTCGAAGAACTCAAAATACAAAAAGTGCAAAATATTATTGGTGAAAAGTTGTAACCGACCCATCAGCAAAAATTTTTATTCAATTTTTCTCTATTTTCCTTCAGAATCTGACACAAGTGGCAACGTCAGAGCGGTAAAGCTAGAAGAATGGCTGACATTGGAAGTAATTTACTTGTATTCGAGTGAATTGCGGAGTGCATGCATGCAAGCATTAGTGCATGCTTATCTCCTGCAATCTTTCGGTAATCTTGCAGCAATGTCCTCACCAAATGCACGCGATTGATCCATCCGGCTCCAGCGTGCTTGGAGTTCACCCGGTTGTAATTCATCTTCGGCAGCGATCCTCCCAGCTCAAGAAAAACTTCCCAAATCTTTGTGGGCCACGAAAGTCGTAGCCCAGCAACAATTTAATAGAAACCAAACACTCATTGTCATCAAACTCAAATAGTTAAGAAAAAATCTCGTTTACAATAACGATCTCCTAGTCCTAGAAGACTTTCAATAGCCACATGGCTCTTTAAGAAAACCCTTTCAAATTTCAATACCATTTTTTCCCCGTCGTCAATCGCCCACCACAATGACGTATCATATAAGATCAGCGTACAAAGACGCTACCATACGCGTCACAGGCTGATAATATTTAAAACCAACCCGTCGTGTATAGTGGTGTATAGAGTCGGATAGCATAGCGGCCACGCAGAAGCAGAGGAATAAATTTGATATAATATTCTTGGGCTTATAATAGTGTGTCTGCATGTTGTTTTTTTCTTCTTCTTGGTCGCCAGGAGTCGTTGTTGATTGTTGAGTGGCGGACGCCCGTGGTGCGACATTGAAGCAGTTTTCTGCTCGCTGACTGCGGCGGCTGTACGCTCCGGCTATTGTTGCCCTGGCTTCCTCTGCGTCGATTTCAGTGGCTTTTGGCAGGTGCTTGATACCTGAATGATTGATTAGTTCGATGGCAGGATCGGATACATTAAATCTCAGATCATGCGTTTGCTTTTATTAAAACAGTGCGCTTGTATTTATTTCTGGTTCATGAATTGATTGACAAATGCTATTCGTTGGCTAAGAAATCATCGATTTGAACTGATATTTGCATCTTGTTTGTCATCGATTTGGATTGTGGAAGATCACACATGTAAGACACAGGAGAGTTAGGCAAATAATAATAATCGAAACACGATCATCACAATCTTGTGCTTGCATCATTTCATATCGCGTCACGTATGAGTAACCGACCCACCGAATTCGTGTCTCTGGATAAGTTATGCGTCGTAATTCCTTGTGGCTTTTCACTAAAATACATTTTTCATAATAAACTCTGTCAGGTGATAAATTGTCGGTGCCTAAATTTATTCCTATCCTCTTGTTAACGCCGTCGCGGTGGGTTGTAAATCCAGCGCCGGCCATGGCGTGGTTACGGCTCGGACTCGACGCTAGCTTGCGTTGGGAACAGTGTCTCAACGTGTTGCAAGGATTCCGACGGCTCGACCTCCTCTCTCTCGACGAGGCAGAGGGTGCATTGGCTCGGGAGGGTGGCGGTGTCTACGCGGTTGTTCACTGTCCATGTGCTACATGCCTCGGTACAAGCTGTCCGCATTTACACTCATAGAGATCATGCCTTACTGCTTAGATTTAACTGTGTAGGTGCTACCTATTCCTGAAAATAACTTGAAAAAACTACGATTTATGTGCAGTTATTAAATCTTTAAGTTTACGAAGATTTAAAGTTAGGGGATTTAGTGCAAAAATAGTACAAAGCTTGATACAAAGTTTTCTTTTGGCACTCTTAGAAAGGAAATTTTCTGTTTCATCCGAACAAGATGTCTCGATAATCTGCCGTGGCCTTTTTTTGTAACAGTCCCCTTAATAATATTAAAAATTTAGCGACAAATGATTAAAAACTGTTAAAATTCGTATAATAAATCAAAATATGGGCAATTGGTTCCATAGACAACGATACGTGAAATAAATGTCATGACTATATCCTATTTTTAAGTGTAATGCAGATGAATGCAGATGCTGCATAAGAAGCGTCAAATACTCATTACGCATTATCAGAACATCCATTTTATAAGTTCTGCGTGGACATCGGTGACCATCGATTGCAGCAACAACAGCAGCCACATCACCCCACCTGCCAAGCGACCATCGAACGAACAACACCCGAAAAATTCCTCCATCACAACGACATTGCCGAAGACATTTCACCCCAAAATATGGAACGCTGCACCATCACATATTTGTAAAGCCTGCAGAGTTTGAAGGGTTGGCAGAAAGGGGTAGCTGAGCCGGTGTTTGTTGTCAAGCTTCCTGGAGTCCAACAAAGGAGGCAGCGAAGGGAGGAAGGCTGCTCCGACCACCGACCGCCCTTTCGGCAGAGCGGTCAAGAAACCCTTCTTGTTGCCACAGCGTCCTAGCCGGACACAAAGCCGGACACAAAGCCGGACACAAAGCCGCTCATTGTGTCCTACGTGCACCATCTTCCGCGGGCTCGACAACACATTTAAGGAGGTTGAGTCGTCGACGGTTTGGTGGGGAAATTCGATGTCAGCTATGCGAAAAACTTGGCGAAAATTTTAAGTAATCTGAAATAGAAATTCGTGAATGTTTATTTTAAGCGTGTTGTGGATGAGCGTTATTTCTTTATGCTGATTGAACTTTTTCGAGGTTCATTAGGTTGAGTTGGCTTAGATGGGGAAAAAACCTACAAATGGCAAATTTAAAATGTCGTTTTCTAGAGAAGTACTAACTGTAATACGATGAAATCTCAACATTGTCGTCGTGTAATAAGCTTTAAATTATCTGCAAAGTTTTGTCGGAGTATATCGAATAGTTTGGACTCGAGAGCAAAAAACGACATTAGAAAAACCTGAATAAATTTTAAAAACAGATTTATTAGAAAAGTTTTCAGGGGGATTTGCTGAAAAAAGCACAGGGACTAAGATTAGAGAAAACAAAGATAACCTGAAAATTTCATCAAAATCGAGCAAGTCGTTTGGCCTGTAAAGCACTGTAAAGTCCTGTAAAGCGCCTAAACACCGGATTCCAGCAGTTTCTGTACATCTAGGCACCTTAGCTCAGTACAAATCCGTCGCAGCCAACCGTTTAACATTCATGTGCTTCTCATTCTTCAGCATCCAGCTTCGGGTTCATATTTTATGCCGCGCTCGATCGAACACCAGCACCAAACTCGCGGCGTGCACCCCGCAATTCAGTCTCGCAATCTGACACCTGACTCCGAGTTCCATTACAAACGAGTGCATCCTTCCAAGTAATTCTGAATGCTAGAATCAATTATCTCTCAGCGAAGCCCTTCCATGTCTCACAATAAAAACACTATAACACACATGCAAAACAGCGACACAAACATCCCAGAAAACCACTCAGCAATCACAAGTTGACTTATCAAAATCTAGACTCAGTAACCATCACTCAAGCAGTGCATCTTAAGAGGAATGTCTACAAACCGATTTTAGACCCATAATTCGCGACGTTTCTTGACTAGACCGTTGGAGATAGCGCATGAGAGTAAGGAACAAAGTTGTAGAAAAAATGTAAGTCTATGCTTCAACAAAGTTCTTTTTTCGAAATTTTCTCCCCAACTGCTAATATAAGGGTTTGAAAATGCACATTTTATGCTGTTTTCGGAAAGCCTTGTGCGCCAAACCAAATGAGATATCGAAAAGAACTCTTTGTTGAAGCATAGATAAATCTTTCGTCTAGAACTCTCTCGCTTACTATCATATGCTAACATTAACGATAGAGCCATCAGGCGTCGCGAATTTTTGGTCTGTCGCAAAATTTTTCGACCCAAATTTTTAACTTTGGTCTACATTAGCGTCGACACATCACACCCCGTTTTTACAGCGACCAATCATAGAGTACCTCGTGGTACCTCTGAATCTACCAAAGAAGGATGTTGAGAGATTACGGAAAGAAAAATAATTTGTAGCACGTAGTAATAAGTTATCATGGATTATGAAAGAAGGCAGGTAGCTGTGAATCTTGCATCACAAAGATTAACAATCAAAATGAAAAAAACATGCTATTTCCCGCTTTTCGTGTTTTAATTGATATGGTTGGATTCATCTCTATTAGCAGATTGTAAGTCACTTTGAATAAAAGTTCTAGTAGGATTATTGGCTGTTTTATAGCACATTTCAATCACTGCAAAGAATTGGTAGTATGTCATGTTTTAAGCCGCTCTTATCGTGTGTCGAGTTTATTCTAAACAGCATTCTATCAGCATTTTGCAAGCTAAGTATAATTTAATTCTAGAAACCAAGAAGAAAAATCAATCAGTATGTGTGTGTGCTATCATTGATTACATCGGCGTTTTTAATCGGTGTCATTTTTTCAATTTGAACACCATTTTAATCAATCGTCTAGAGTGATTTTCACCCCACCCAAAAAAAATGCAGTTTTTTCACCGTTTTTTCAAATCGGTATAGTTATGATATTCGTGTGTCAAATACTATAAGAAATATTAGTGGGTTGTTGCTTCGAAGCCGAATGCCTAAAAGGCGATTACGAGACACATAGTAGGAAGTACATTGTTGTAATTATTATCGATGCGTCGTTACACCATGCAAGTTGAATACAGGGGAACATTTATCGCGAGAACAGAAAGCGCGAAAAGCAGTAAAAGCACGTAAAAGAATAAATCCAATCCGGTGTGACAATACGCAAGGAATAGTGTTGATACCGGTGTGACAATACGCAAGGAATAGTGTTGATACCGGTGTGACAATACGCAAGGAATAGTGTTGATAGCGGTGTGACAATACGCAAGGAATAGTGTTGATACCGGTGTGACAATACGCAAGGAATAGTGTTGATACCGGTGTGACAATACGCAAGGAATAGTGTTGATACCGGTGTGACAATACGCAAGGAATAGTGTTGATACCGGTGTGACAATACGCAAGGAATAGTGTTGATACCGGTGTGACAATACGCAAGGAATAGTGTTGATACCGGTGTGACAATACGCAAGGAATAGTGTTAATACCGGTGTGACAATACGCAAGGAATAGTGTTGATACCGGTGTGACAATACGCAAGGAATAGTGTTGATACCGGTGTGACAATACGCAAGGAATAGTGTTGATACCGGTGTGACAATACGCAAGGAATAGTGTTGATACCGGTGTGACAATACGCAAGGAATAGTGTTGATACCGGTGTGACAATACGCAAGGAATAGTGTTGATACCGGTGTGACAATACGCAAGGAATAGTGTTGATACCGGTGTGACAATACGCAAGGAATAGTGTTGATACCGGTGTGACAATACGCAAGGAATAGTGTTGATACCGGTGTGACAATACGCAAGGAATAGTGTTGATACCGGTGTGACAATACGCAAGGAATAGTGTTGATACCGGTGTGACAATACGCAAGGAATAGTGTTGATACCGGTGTGACAATACGCAAGGAATAGTGTTGATACCGGTGTGACAATACGCAAGGAATAGTGTTGATACCGGTGTGACAATACGCAAGGAATAGTGTTGATACCGGTGTGACAATACGCAAGGAATAGTGTTAATACCGGTGTGACAATACGCAAGGAATAGTGTTGATACCGGTGTGACAATACGCAAGGAATAGTGTTGATACCGGTGTGACAATACGCAAGGAATAGTGTTGATACCGGTGTGACAATACGCAAGGAATAGTGTTGATACCGGTGTGACACCGGTACCGGTGTGACAATACGCAAGGAATAGTGTTGATACCGGTGTGACAATACGCAAGGAATAGTGTTGATACCGGTGTGACAATACGCAAGGAATAGTGTTGATACCGGTGTGACAATACGCAAGGAATAGTGTTGATACCGGTGTGACAATACGCAAGGAATAGTGTTGATACCGGTGTGACAATACGCAAGGAATAGTGTTGATACCGGTGTGACAATACGCAAGGAATAGTGTTAATACTGACAGGACAAGCATTTGTCAATAACAAAACCTTTCGGTTATAAAATAAAACACTCTTTTATTACGAAGCACAAACACAACCATCTTTTAACTTTTGCTCTTGTAGCTGTTTGTCAAAATTATCCCGGAATTCCCCAATTGCGAAAGTTTGAAATAAATTTACGGCTGATCTCATAAAAAAAACAGAATCATATTTACAAATTTTTAAAAATTTCCTATTTCATTGATAACGAATTGAATAAAACGATTTATTTTTTATCAATCGTTTGGACAAGTTTCGTAGATGGATAGCAATAAGTAGCAACAACAAAAATGCAGACGTGATGCAGATATTCAACAAATTGATTTCTTAAATATGGCACTTGCAGTTCGGTTCTGATGCATCTATTTTGGAAGGTGGTCCAATGGTGTTTGAACAAAACGAAAAAAAGTGTGGAAGCTGTTTTAGAAGCATATGTGGCGACGTGTCCTGGCTATACCGTTGGAGATAGCACATGATAGTAAACGAGAAATTTGTTGACGAAATGTTCATCTATGCCGCAAAATAGCCCTTTTTTCGAAATTTTAACCCCAACTGCTAAAACGATGGTCTGAAAATGAAAATGTAAGTGTTGTTTTTAAAATGCCTTGTACGCCACACCGAATGAGATATCGAAAAGAACTCTTTGTTGAAGCATAGGTAAATCTTTCGTCTACAACTCTCTCGTTTACAATCATTTGCTTCCTCTAACGATAGAGCCGCTACACGTCGCGCCGTCGTGGTAAGTGTCATGATTTTTGGCCCAAATTTGCAACTTGCTCTGCGTACTTTCGTACACAGCCAAACCAGCCAAACACATTTTTCATAGACGGATCACATATCACGGCTTTATCTTATAGCTGCCACCCCCCTCCCTCCACCACTCACTCACACTAAGACAGTCCTGCTGGTGCCAACATCCTCGACTCGCCAGACTAATCTCTTTCATGCGTCTGTTTCCAAGAAAAGATAAGTAGATACAAAATTGAAACAATGAGAAGTTTTTGAGTCTTGTGATAATAATTTATATATTTGGATAGATAATCGAACGTAGGTTTCAATCGTTTTTTAAATGAAGTTCTAAGTTGAAAATTGAAGGTTTTGTAGACGATCGCGATTTGCATGACAGCGATCAATAATTTTTCTGAAATCGTTGATTTTGGCACTAGGAAATCAATTCAAAAAGGATTGTGAATTTTACTTGAAGGTAAGATTGATCAAGATGAAACCATAACCGATATCCATTTTCTGATCGCTCTCTTAGTCTCTCTCTACCCTTGAAATGCTGACTTCTACTTTTTCGAAGATTATGAAGAGATTAGGTTCACATCCAAGCGGCCATTCACGCGAATAATAACGTCAGCTTCTTAACTTTTTACCAGCCAATCCTTGCACTTATTTGCTCCGCGTGGAATGAAAAGGACAACCCCCAAGGTGTCCAACGTTTTCGCACACTTTGTAAACAGGATTACGGCCGAGGTAGTCATGGCTCTTAAGTGTGGATTGTATCCATCAATTCGTTGCCTAGCAACGGTTGCCAGGCAGCGAAGGTCCATCCATCAGGAGAGACAATGCACAAGGCAACATGCAAAGTTCTGGTTGCTATGGCAATTGACCGGTGGTTAATCTTCGGCTGTCATTGACCAATCAGATAGGAGCTTTGCGGCAGGGACAGCGACTGTGTGATTAGTGGAGGACTGGAGTCAACTTCAAGTAATCTGCTATCGCGTAGATTAGGATGACGGGTTAACCGGCTGTTAGAGTGGATCTACAGGTGGTTGGTCCGAGATTTAATGGTTTTTTGGTTAACAATTATACGAGTGATAAGTAAACATGTCGATGATTGATGATCGTAAATATCAGGTGTGAAAAATCAAGACAAATGGACGTTTAAGAGATTTTTGATTCATCATTTCTCATCCCTATACTAATATTATCCCTGTGGTTCGGTGTGTTTTCATCACTTTCAGACATGTCTATGCACGCCTAAAGTTACCATCCTATTTTTATGAAATTTTGGAAACGCACTCGATACATCATAAATGGGTGCAACGAGGGGGTCTCGCTGCGGTTTGACCAAAATGGGCCCTTTTTTGGGGGGGTTCACCTACCAAATTTGGACTTGGAGGATTGAAAATTTATACCCGTGTAGCAGCGACCATTTTCAATTCAAATTGAAATTTTCAAATCAGCCAGCCCAAAATTGGGCCCTTTTGAGGGGGTCATTTAGCAGCAACAAAAACTTGCGATTACACTTGGCAGTTATTTTCCTAACTTTATGAAATTCTGGAAACGCACTTGATCACACATTATACAACTCACTGTTGAGGTTTCGCTTCGGTCTGGCCAAAATGGGCCCTTTTTGGGGGGGGGTTCACCGGTCAAATTTGGACACATAGAATTGAAAATTTGTAAGTGTTCATTAAGTGTTCATTTTTAATTCAAACCTATAATTTTACATCCGCCAGCCCAAAATTGGGCCCTTTTGGGGGGGGGAGGGAATCTTTTCACAAAAACAAAAACATGCGACTCTCCTACTTTCTGCAAAAAACACATGGCCCCACCAAGTGCATATAAATCATCGTGGAGAGAGGGGGCTCGCTACAGCCAGCCGCATTTCGGGGAAGTCTCGTGATTGCCCAACTGATCATAAACATCGAGTATAACATACAGACGATATTGTGATTTTTTTTCGTAATGCGTCGGTATCGGGGACAAAGTCGCGAAAGTTCGCGAACATTGGTCAACTTCACGCGTTAAAACACCAATTTTGCGTTGCTTCGCGAAAATAACTATGAAAATTTTGAATCAGCAGCAAACACACAGCAAACACAGTAAACATATGATAAAAAATCCTTCAATATCAAAATTTCGAAGCCCCCCACCAAGAAACTTCGGGGGTCCAGGGGGCGGAGCCCCCTGGCGGGGTTGGCGGCCGGAGGCCGCAGGGGCGGAGCCACTAGTGTGTCAATAATTCTTGCAGCCGAAGGAACGCTAAATAAATGTTAAATTTCTTATTTATTTGTTTTGATATAAATGCTGATTCAATTCATTTAATGAGTAAAACTTTATTTCAGTTTATTGTTTTTTCAGAAAGTTCTGAATCACTTTTGTCAGTTCTTCCCGATTCCAGGAGAGAACCTTAATCCCAAGAAGCTCAAGCGGAGGCTGCAGAAGAAAGAAAGATCAACCACCAGATGCCAGTAACATTGATGGGAAAAAAAACTAGGAATTTATCACCAGGAAATTTCGCTGTTCTACCCTCTGTGCGACAAATTCTGTTCGACGCCATCTGTTCCCAGTTTAGTTAGTGTATACAGCAGTTAAATTTCCACCAAATTTTAAGTTTAAATAGAGTGCACGGTTTTAGTTATTTTACCTGGGAATAAATAACTTGGCGCCCAAACCCACAGCGTTATAATTTGGCGTTTAACGGAAGCGTTACAAATTGGCGCCCAACGTGGGGCAAACGGTTGAAATTCGTGGTGAAGATGGAAATTAACAGGCTGTCGAAGGATGAGTTGACCTACGAACTAAGTATTCGCGGGATCACCGAAGTCGCCACAGTTGAAGAAATGCGTAAGTCCTTCCGACAGTTGCTGAAGCTAGAACGTGAAGGGAAATTAGTCATGCCTTCGATCGTTATGGAAGTCAAAGGAGAGATCAGGAGTTGCGAAGAGAAACTGGTGGAAATAGAATCGTTGCTTCTTACTTTCAAAGGAGGCCGACTAGATCCAGTTTATAAATTAATCGACAGTAAGTTGACGCATGTGCTTGGAAGGGCCGAGAGAATTCAAGCCTTGGAGTCATCGGATATGACGTCCCGGTCGACCATCTTACGCAAGGTTCTATCATTATACAACCAACTTAATTCTTCGGCCGAGGGAGCAATGGACGAGTCCGACGAGGAAGCAAGTCCTGAGCTTCCCGATGTTCATGAAGGATTCGAGAAATTCATTTCTAAAGCGGAAGGCGGTCGTATCAAGGAGACTCCTGTCAAAAACGATAAGACTATTCATCATTCGGTAATTCGACATCAGACGCCTGTGTGCCAATGGAACCTTCGTTTCTCGGGAGACGAAAATAGTCTTAGTGTCCACGAATTTCTTGAAAGAGTTGAAGAATTAAAGACTGCCAGGAATGTGGACGACGAAGATCTTTGGAGATCGGCGATTGACCTCCTGGAAGGAAGTGCCCTTATGTGGTTCCGCACCGTGAGAAGGCAGTTTAATTCGTGGGATCACTTTGTCGTAGGCCTTAAAGAGGAGTTCCTTCCGGTGGATTATGAAGAGAAGCTCTGGGAGGAAATTAAAAGGAGAACACAAGGATCTGGGGAGAAAGTGGGTCAGTACGTACGCACCATGCTATGCCTGTTTGCGAGGCTACCCAACCCGGTAACAGAGCAATCAAAACTCAGGATTCTAAAGAGAAACGTCTTACCATATTTGATCGAAGCACTCAGCTGTTTGGAGTTTGAATCTGTGGATGAATTTTCAAAGATTTGTAAGAAATTGGAACTAGGAAAGATCCAAGCAGAGCAATATCGACCCCCACCAACAGATAGCCGGTCCTTGTTGGAACCCGATCTGGCATACCAAGGTAGAAGACATGCAATCGCAGGTGCTAACTCGACCAACATGAGTAAGATCACGAACCACGGGAGGGCTATAGAAGCCAGAAAACAATACGACATCCCTCAAGAAAAAGCAAGGAAAACCTTCTGCTACGGCTGTGGGGCGGTGGGCGTTATCCGCCGATCCTGCAAAAATTGCAATAATTCGGAAAACGAGAGGGGAGAAAATTTGCGATAGGTCCTCGGCAATTTTCTCCGACCAGAGAAGAGGACGCATTACAAGAATTGACGGGAGGAGAGATGCAACTAGACCAATTACTCTTTATGGGAAAAGATGCAAGAGCTTACCTTTTCGTGAAGATTATGGGGATTCATTTAAAGGGTTTATTGGATAGTGGCGCCAATCGCACCGTGATTGGAGGTGAAGGATGGAGGTTTATCTCCCAATTAGGGTTGAAGCGGAGCATGGAGAAAGTAAACACGTTCATCACTGTGGCGAGCGGACAGCGATGCGCAGTCGATTTTGTCGTCTATATCCCATTCGAACTAGAAGACCGCCTCCGAGTGATACCTGTGTTGGTGGTGAAGAGCTTACCGATCATCCTAACCCTGGGCATAGATTTTTGGAAGATTATGGGTATCATTCCGAATGTAACCACTGCGACCTGGACCTTTACGAACCCGAATGTGGAACAAGATGACTACAACACTGTGGATTCCATAGAAGAAAAGTCAATCCGCGAAGAAGAAAGAATGAAACTCGCCGAAATAACAACGCGATACTTGGCGAAGATGTCCGAGAATTTGGGATGTCACAGGTCGATCGAGCACAGGATTGATACAGGCAACGCTTCGCCAATAAAACAACGGTATTATCCAGTTTCTCCGGTAGTACTGCGGTCAATCCACAATGAACTGGATAATATGATCAAGCTAGGAGTAGTGGTAAAATCAAAGAGTCCATGGTCGTCGCCTAGGCTTTTAATCAAGAAAAAAGACGGTTCCTACCGATTTGTGGTGGACTTTCGCAAAGTCAACGCTGTTACCGTCAAAGATGCATATCCGATACCTTATGTGTCTTCTATTTTGGATCGCCTGCGAGAAGCGAGATATCTTTCATCTTTGGACTTGAAGAGTGCCTATTGGCAAGTGCCTCTAGAGAAAGATAGTCAAGAAAAAACCGCGTTTACGGTGCAAGGAAGAGGACTGTTCCAATTTACCCGGATGCCTTTCGGCCTACATAACAGTGCGGCGACTTGGCAACGACTGATCGATCAAGTTTTAGGTCACGACTTGGAACCGTATGTCTTTGTTTACCTTGACGACATCATTATAGCCACGTCTACCTTTGAGAAACACACGGAAGTCCTCGAAGAAGTTCTCCGGAGGTTAAGGGCGGCGAACCTTACGATCAATAGAGAAAAGTGTGAAATTGGAAGAAAGGAGTTAAGATATCTCGGCTATGTGGTGGATCAGTACGGTCTGCACGTCGACCCTGAGAAGATCAGCGCTATCTTGGACTATCCTGCACCTAAGTCAAGCAAGCAGGTAAAGCGTTTTGTGGGAATGGTGTCGTGGTATAAGCGTTTTATACCTTCATTCGCCATCCTCATGTCCCCACTTCATAATTTGACACGCAAGAACGTCCAATGGAACTGGACTACAGAGGCCGAAGAAGCTTTCAGACAAGTCAAAGAAAAGTTAGTTACGCCTCCTATACTCACTTGCCCGGATTTTGATCGTCCTTTTTCGGTACAAACGGATGCATCCGCCTATGGTATCGGGAGTGTGCTATCTCAAGAATTTGAAGATGGAGAGAAAGTGATCGCTTATTATAGCCGGTCTTTGACGAAAGAAGAGAGGAATTACTCGCCGACCGAACGGGAGTGTTTGGCCGTCATTTGGGCTATTGAGAAGATGCGCCCTTACCTGGAGGGTAGCCGTTTCTCGGTAATTACCGATCACCATTCTTTATTGTGGTTAAACAATTTAAAGGATCCCACTGGAAGACTAGCCCGCTGGGCTATCAGGTTGCAACAATTCGATTTTGACATCAAGCATAGGAAAGGTAGTGAACATGTTGTGCCGGATGCTTTGTCGAGAGCGATAAGCCCTGTCCTCGACCTCATCACCGTCCACGAGCAAGTAGCGGATAAATGGTGGAACAAGATGAAGTCAAGAGTCACCGGAAATCCTCAGAGTTTCCCGGATTGGAGGGTGGAAAATTATAATCTATATAAGAAGGTCAACGATAATTCTCAGCTTGACATGGGATTAGGGAGCAATTGGAAAATTGTCATCCCAAAAGATCTGAGGAACAAAGTGTTACACGAATCCCATGACGCCGAAACCTCAGGGCATCTCGGTATTTTTAAAACCTGGAAAAGAATTGCCGAATGTTATTATTGGCCAGCCATGAAGAGTGATGTTCGCAAGTACATAGGGAAATGCCACGTTTGCGCCCAGTATAAAGTGGAACAATGCAAGCCCGCCGGATTAATGGGACACCGACGGATGGTTTCAAGGCCATGGCAAATGATTTCGTCCGATTTAATGGGCCCGTTCCCTCGGTCTTCAAAGAACAACAAGTACTTATTAGTTGTATCAGATTTCTTTACCAAGTTCACATTGCTGTTCCCGCTGAGAGAAGCTAGGACTGCTACGATTTTGAGACGCCTCGAGGACCAAGTTTTCCTGATATATGGGGCTCCGCAATATCTACAGTGTGACAATGGCCCACAATATACGAGCTCTACCTTCAAGGCCTTTATGAAGAAGTTCGACACGAAGATCATTTATAATCCCAGTTACCACCCACAAGTTAACCCAACTGAACGGGTAAATCGGGTTATTAAAACTATGATCGGGAGTTATATCCGAAACAAGCATAACCAATGGGATAAACACATCCACGAAGTTGGGTACGCGATAAGATCAGCCAAGCACCAAAGTACTGGTTGCACCCCGAATCTCTTAAACTTCGGACGCGAGATTAATCTATCTGGGAAGTTCCACGGTGATGCTGATACGGTACCCGAAAATGCCCCTATAGAAGTCGGGAATCGCCAAAACTTGATCGAAAGACATAGAAGATTAGAAGAATTGTACGAGGAAGTCCGACTCCGACTCAAGAAAGCATACGATGCCAACCAAAAGGTGTACAACCTACGACGACGCCACAGGGAATTCGAAGTCGGAGAAGAAGTTTGGAAGAGGAATTTTGCACAGTCTAACGCAGCTAATAAGTTCACCGCGAGTTTAGCGCCGAAATACACCGGCCCTTTTGTGGTCAGGAAAAAGAGGTCCCCGTTGGTCTATGAACTGGTCGATCAACAGGGTAAGCCAATTGGTAACTGGCATACCAAAGATTTGAAGCCGGTACAAAAAGTCGAAACCGAAGATGACTGCGACATCGCCCAAGAAGAGGACTTTACAGAAAATGAGTCAGAAGTTGAATAGTTTATTTTTGTATTACATTAATGGTATTTTGTATTTTTGTTAAGATAGGGGGTAATGTAACGAGTTACATGTTTTCGATACGAACAGTATCGAAAACCAGTTTAGAACATTCGAGTAGCCAAAACTACCTGGGTCGGGACCCTTCTGGAATATTCGAGGAGCTTGGATAATTCTAGAAGGTGTCACTTATATAAAGGAGGGACAGGCGGTATGAGCGAGTCAGTCTGGATATAGCTTTTGAAGTGTAACGAACAAGTGTATTTGTAGAGTGAAGAATAAATAAGTTTAAATAGAGTGCACGGTTTTAGTTATTTTACCTGGGAATAAATAACTTGGCGCCCAAACCCACAGCGTTATAATTTGGCGTTTAACGGAAGCGTTACAGATACCGGTGTGACAATACGCAAGGAATAGTGTTGATACCGGTGTGACAATACGCAAGGAATAGTGTTGATACCGGTGTGACAATACGCAAGGAATAGTGTTGATACCGGTGTGACAATACGCAAGGAATAGTGTTGATACCGGTGTGACAATACGCAAGGAATAGTGTTGATACCGGTGTGACAATACGCAAGGAATAGTGTTGATACCGGTGTGACAATACGCAAGGAATAGTGTTGATACCGGTGTGACAATACGCAAGGAATAGTGTTGATACCGGTGTGACAATACGCAAGGAATAGTGTTGATACCGGTGTGACAATACGCAAGGAATAGTGTTGATACCGGTGTGACAATACGCAAGGAATAGTGTTGATACCGGTGTGACAATACGCAAGGAATAGTGTTGATACCGGTGTGACAATACGCAAGGAATAGTGTTGATACCGGTGTGACAATACGCAAGGAATAGTGTTGATACCGGTGTGACAATACGCAAGGAATAGTGTTGATACCGGTGTGACAATACGCAAGGAATAGTGTTGATACCGGTGTGACAATACGCAAGGAATAGTGTTGATACCGGTGTGACAATACGCAAGGAATAGTGTTGATACCGGTGTGACAATACGCAAGGAATAGTGTTGATACCGGTGTGACAATACGCAAGGAATAGTGTTGATACCGGTGTGACAATACGCAAGGAATAGTGTTAATACTGACAGGACAAGCATTTGTCAATAACAAAACCTTTCGGTTATAAAATAAAACACTCTTTTATTACGAAGCACAAACACAACCATCTTTTAACTTTTGCTCTTGTAGCTGTTTGTCAAAATTATCCCGGAATTCCCCAATTGCGAAAGTTTGAAATAAATTTACGGCTGATCTCATAAAAAAAACAGAATCATATTTACAAATTTTTAAAAATTTCCTATTTCATTGATAACGAATTGAATAAAACGATTTATTTTTTATCAATCGTTTGGACAAGTTTCGTAGATGGATAGCAATAAGTAGCAACAACAAAAATGCAGACGTGATGCAGATATTCAACAAATTGATTTCTTAAATATGGCACTTGCAGTTCGGTTCTGATGCATCTATTTTGGAAGGTGGTCCAATGGTGTTTGAACAAAACGAAAAAAAGTGTGGAAGCTGTTTTAGAAGCATATGTGGCGACGTGTCCTGGCTATACCGTTGGAGATAGCACATGATAGTAAACGAGAAATTTGTTGACGAAATGTTCATCTATGCCGCAAAATAGCCCTTTTTTCGAAATTTTAACCCCAACTGCTAAAACGATGGTCTGAAAATGAAAATGTAAGTGTTGTTTTTAAAATGCCTTGTACGCCACACCGAATGAGATATCGAAAAGAACTCTTTGTTGAAGCATAGGTAAATCTTTCGTCTACAACTCTCTCGTTTACAATCATTTGCTTCCTCTAACGATAGAGCCGCTACACGTCGCGCCGTCGTGGTAAGTGTCATGATTTTTGGCCCAAATTTGCAACTTGCTCTGCGTACTTTCGTACACAGCCAAACCAGCCAAACACATTTTTCATAGACGGATCACATATCACGGCTTTATCTTATAGCTGCCACCCCCCTCCCTCCACCACTCACTCACACTAAGACAGTCCTGCTGGTGCCAACATCCTCGACTCGCCAGACTAATCTCTTTCATGCGTCTGTTTCCAAGAAAAGATAAGTAGATACAAAATTGAAACAATGAGAAGTTTTTGAGTCTTGTGATAATAATTTATATATTTGGATAGATAATCGAACGTAGGTTTCAATCGTTTTTTAAATGAAGTTCTAAGTTGAAAATTGGAGGTTTTGTAGACGATCGCGATTTGCATGACAGCGATCAATAATTTTTCTGAAATCGTTGATTTTGGCACTAGGAAATCAATTCAAAAAGGATTGTGAATTTTACTTGAAGGTAAGATTGATCAAGATGAAACCATAACCGATATCCATTTTCTGATCGCTCTCTTAGTCTCTCTCTACCCTTGAAATGCTGACTTCTACTTTTTCGAAGATTATGAAGAGATTAGGTTCACATCCAAGCGGCCATTCACGCGAATAATAACGTCAGCTTCTTAACTTTTTACCAGCCAATCCTTGCACTTATTTGCTCCGCGTGGAATGAAAAGGACAACCCCCAAGGTGTCCAACGTTTTCGCACACTTTGTAAACAGGATTACGGCCGAGGTAGTCATGGCTCTTAAGTGTGGATTGTATCCATCAATTCGTTGCCTAGCAACGGTTGCCAGGCAGCGAAGGTCCATCCATCAGGAGAGACAATGCACAAGGCAACATGCAAAGTTCTGGTTGCTATGGCAATTGACCGGTGGTTAATCTTCGGCTGTCATTGACCAATCAGATAGGAGCTTTGCGGCAGGGACAGCGACTGTGTGATTAGTGGAGGACTGGAGTCAACTTCAAGTAATCTGCTATCGCGTAGATTAGGATGACGGGTTAACCGGCTGTTAGAGTGGATCTACAGGTGGTTGGTCCGAGATTTAATGGTTTTTTGGTTAACAATTATACGAGTGATAAGTAAACATGTCGATGATTGATGATCGTAAATATCAGGTGTGAAAAATCAAGACAAATGGACGTTTAAGAGATTTTTGATTCATCATTTCTCATGTGTCAATAATTCTTGCAGCCGAAGGAACGCTAAATAAATGTTAAATTTCTTATTTATTTGTTTTGATATAAATGCTGATTCAATTCATTTAATGAGTAAAACTTTATTTCAGTTTATTGTTTTTTCAGAAAGTTCTGAATCACTTTTGTCAGTTCTTCCCGATTCCAGGAGAGAACCTTAATCCCAAGAAGCTCAAGCGGAGGCTGCAGAAGAAAGAAAGATCAACCACCAGATGCCAGTAACATTGATGGGAAAAAAAACTAGGAATTTATCACCAGGAAATTTCGCTGTTCTACCCTCTGTGCGACAAATTCTGTTCGACGCCATCTGTTCCCAGTTTAGTTAGTGTATACAGCAGTTAAATTTCCACCAAATTTTACTTCCTAAACTTGCCTATCAACACTTAAACATTCCCGTTGCTCCATGTCACCCGTATGAAATACAGAGCAATAGCAATTGTCGCTTCACAAAGCTGGGCTGCCGGCTTTATCAAGGGCATAAAATCTAGTCTCAGACATTACCTAAAATCGAACAAAAGAACAGCTACAATTTGCAAAGCCTCCCCAAACAAAACCCGAAATCTGCAAGCCATACAAAATATTTGACTCTGCCTTCAAACCAGAAAATAAATATTTGACCCTGTCTTCCTGACCAACTGTATCCAGACAGCTTTGATAATTGTAAATCAAAAAATTGTAAAGGAATATGAAAACTTCAAATAGTATAGCTACGTGCTAGAGCATTACAACCGGCACCCTCCGCCACCATGTCCTCGGCGTCATCCCTCAACGCAGTCAGCTGGCTCATTAGTCGCATTAACCACTAAAAAGCTCGCTATTAAAAAGCAGGCCAGCTCGCAGCTCGCACGACCATGTGGGTCTCTTGCCTTGTCTGTAATGCAGCAGCAGCCCCTATTCGTTAACTGGAATCAAGTTCCCAGGTCGTAACATTCATTGACTGCTGCTAGGACTAATATCATAACAAATATGCCAACACCCTCCTAACACATAGTCGGCGCACACTAACAAAGTATCGCGATGTATAAACCTCATGTCAGGAAAATTCAAGACCTCAAAATGTCAGGAGAGCTGCCATAAGAGCTAACATATTTATAAATATGAGTCGATTCGCCATTCCTGGTTATCATGATGGGTGAGAGGTGAATTTAAGGGTGAACCCGGTGCCGGTTAATGACAGGCTGAGACTGAGGGTAAAGCTAATTCCTAGCAGCTAGCAGTGAGCTGAGGGTGAAGCTAACCTAGCAGCGAGCTGAGGGTGAAGCTAACCTAGCCCAGCAGCGAGCTGAGGGTGAAGCTAACCTAGCCTAGCAGCGAGCTGAGGGTGAAGCTAACCTAGCCTAGCAGCGAGCTGAGGGTGAAGCTCACCTAGCCTAGCAGCGAGCTGAGGGTGAAGCTAACCTAGCAGCTAGCAGCGAGCTGAGGGTGAAGCAAACCTAGCAGCGAGCTGAGGGTGAAGCTAACCAACCTAGCAGCTAGCAGCGAGCTGAGAGTGAAGCTAACCTAGCAGCCAGCAGCGAGCTGAGGGTGAAGCTCACCTAGCAGCCAGCAGCGAGCTGAGGGTGAAGCTAACCTAGCAGCTAGCAGCGACCAGCGAGCTGAGGGTGAAGCTAACCTAGCAGCTAGCAGCGAGCTGAGGGTGAAGCTAACCTAGCAGCGAGCTGAGGGTGAAGCTAACCTAGCCTAGCAGCGAGCTGAGGGTGAAGCTAACCTAGCAGCTAGCAGCGAGCTGAGGGTGAAGCTAACCTAGCAGCCAGCAGCGAGCTGAGGGTGAAGCTAACCTAGCAGCTAGCAGCGAGCTGAGGGTGAAGCTAACCTAGCAGCGAGCTGAGGGTGAAGCTAACCTAGCAGCTGGCAGCGAGCTGAGGGTGAAGCTAACCTAGCAGCTAGCAGCGAGCTGAGGGTGAAGCTAACCTAGCAGCTAGCAGCGAGCTGAGGGTGAAGCTAACCTAGCAGCTAGCAGCGAGCTGAGGGTGAAGCGAACCTAGCCTTGCAGCGAGCTGAGGGTGAAGCTAACCTAGCCTTGCAGCGAGCTGAGGGTGAAGCTAACCTAGCCTTGCAGCGAGCTGAGGGTGAAGCTAACCTAGCAGCTAGCAGCGAGCTGAGGGTGAAGCTAACCTAGCCTTGCAGCGAGCTGAGGGTGAAGCTAACCTAGCAGCTAGCAGCGAGCTGAGGGTGAAGCTAACCTAGCCTTGCAGCGAGCTGAGTGTGAACCCGGTGCCATCACATAGAAAAATGCAGACATTTAATCGTTTCACTTTAGCTGATGTTTACTGTATAGTTGGGTGATGAATCTGTCCCTGCACCCTATGTCTGCTTGCCATGATGCACGATGCACGATGCACGATGCACGATGCACGATGCACGATGCACGATGCTGGCTGCCGCCGTGTGTCGTTAATCTGGCAGTGTGCTCCACGAGGCTTGCCATTGCATCTTGCAGACGCTTGAAGTGCGCCGGTCTGCGTTCAGCGACGCTGTTACTGGGTCATTGTGTCATGCGGAGAGCAGAGAAGAGATCGCGCTTTGCCCCGCGGTAAGCTCTTGCCCGATGCGACGCTGCAGCTCGGACTAGCTTCATGTACCATTGGATCTCTTAATCAATCAATTCATTGACAATGATTGATCTGCAAAGATGGGCAACTTACGGACTGTCGATGATGTTTGTAAAGATGATATCGTTCCGTAGAGAAATTGACCAGGATCTCGGTGATTTCGGTGATATCGGTGATATCGGTGATATCGGTGATATCGGTGATATCGGGGTTTTTTTCAGTCGTAGTTTGGCTATTATCGCTGTTCGGGCGAGTTTTACCATATTCTTTTAAACTCTGATTTGAGAACTATAACTGACAGAAACAATTGAATTTCATCTCACAGCAGAAAATTGATACTAACAGTATAGGTACAGCAAAACAAAGACATCGTTATCCAATTTCTGCCCCCCCCCCCCTCAACATGTAGATTCTTTTCGAGCCTGTTGATCGCCAAGAAGAAGACTTAGCAACCGAAAGACTGTCTGGCGATATTTCGCCGAAAGTCCCGCGTTTTTTTGCCCCCTCCAGCGGGCACCGGGCAAAAACAGGCGCTATGTCTGGGAAAAGCTCTCGAACCCGAGAGGGGGTGGGGGGGGGCGTCCTCTTTCCCTCCACCCACCCACCCCCTACACAAGTGACGTCATTCACGAGCCAGACACTGGTGCAAAAAGGAGGAAAATAACGATTTGACGCGCGGTTTTTGCATGCGAATTTCGTGCTAGAGATGTGGTGTACACGTCATGTTCGATGATTTGAACTTTGTGGTGCCGAGCGCTGAGCGGAGCGCTCTGTTGCTACTTTTAATGGGTTCACAATTTTGGCTGTATTGCATTTGCACCCCACTAACGGCAAAATTGAGTTTGTGAATGTCTTTTCAGTTTTCATTGATATTGCTGTCAAAGTTTTGAAATTAGCAAAAGTAGAAGAGACTATTGGACGTCAGAAATTAAAACAATTATGAGATAGAGCAAAGGTACAGTTCCAGTGCCCCACGGAAAAATCTTGAAATTCCTCCAGCATCCCGGATCAAGTCTTCTTAGGAAAACAAACGTGCTTCTTGCTACGAACTGTCAGATAAATCCACGTGATTATCTTCATTTCCTGCCTTTTTAGACAAAATAAATTGCATGCCATGTTAGGAGCCCTCATCACTTGAAGCCTTCGACGCTGTCATCCCATCGAGTACCGACACTCAAAACACATCGAGTGGACACTAAATATTGTTTACTCCGTCCGCGAATAACTCTTTGCCAGGCGGCAAACAAAGCTAGAAGACAGTCGCCATCTCAACTAACGGTGCATCTGCAGCCAGCATCCGTCCGGCCTTCGTAGATAACCGGGGAGAAGGCATCGACTCGGTGATTGACTTGTCTTGACGCTGGCCGGACAATGCTTAGGGGCAGGGTTTACCAGGGTTTTACCAGGGTTTTGCCCGCCGCCGACGCCGTTGAGCGTTTTGTTTCGCTTGGAGTTGAATGCAAGGCGCTGAGGTTGGGGAGTTGAAGGGTTTTTAACTAACAGTGTTTCGCGGAATTTTGTCCTGTGTCCATCTCAGGCGAGGTGTCCGGTGTGAAGTGTCCTGTGTCCATCTCAGGCGAGGTGTCCGGTGTGAAGTGTCCTGTGTCCATCTCAGGCGAGGTGTCCGGTGTGAAGTGTCCTGTGTCCATCTCAGGCGAGGTGTCCGGTGTGAAGTGTCCTGTGTCCATCTCAGGCGAGGTGTCCGGTGTGAAGTGTCCTGTGTCCATCTCAGGCGAGGTGTCCGGTGTGAAGTGTCCTGTGTCCATCTCAGGCGAGGTGTCCGGTGTGAAGTGTTATCTCGACAATGAACATAACCATTTATACAACCTTTTCCCCAAAATATTGGTAGTATTTTTGTAAATATCAAATGCCAAGTGGTGTTTGAAAAGTAAATGCTGTCTATTAATAAATTGATTGACAAAATAACCGGGTTCGAATGTCGGTACGGATTGTTTCTAAATCTAATGATAAGTATTAAATATCTCACGACGCAACGAAAGCTTGTGCAAAGTCTAAGATACTTGACACAAATAAATTTATCGATGTAAATGTGGCCATTTAGATGTTCTGTACGATAAGCGTGAAATTTTTAAATTCCTTGTGTGTCATTATTATGTTGCATTTTTAGTTCGCTAGTGGGCTTCAAAAGATCGTTGAGAGATTCGTTGTCGATGCATTTGGGTAATATTGGCGACCTCTGAGCAGAGAAGAGGAAACTTCAATCACGTTGAGACAACTAACACCAATTCCTAAGAGGGTTTTCAGTATCAGTGTACCTTCTAAAACCCTAGAACCTAAAACAAGCAAGCAGCACAATACATCAACAATCTTGCCGAACAGGTACCAAGACGAAGATAGGTATCCATCCAGAGAAAGTTCATTGTCAGCTGAATTATACCCCTTTGATAACTGTGTCTATCTCTTGTTTTCATGACCTTTTGATACATTCGAGGCTGAGAGGTTTTTCACGTTTTATTGGAGGTTTCCCGACCGATTTCAAAGCACCGTTACAAGTTTCAGCGGCGACGCGAGCAGCCCTTTATCATTGAGTAAGAAGTCTAGACGGACCTTGACGGATCTTGACGGACCTTGACGGATCTTGACGGATCTTGACGGACCTTGACGGATCTTGACGGATCTTGACGGACCTTGACGGATCTTGACGGATCTTGACGGACCTTGACGGATCTTGACGGACCTTGACGGATCTTGACGGATCTTGACGGACCTTGACGGATCTTGACGGATCTTGACGGACCTTGACGGATCTTGACGGATCTTGACGGACCTGACAGCCAGAATTATGACAGCCAAGCATAACATTTATTAGTGATATTTTCGAGCGAATATTTTCAATGAGATAGATTTTGTTACCAGATTCAATGTTTTCTTGTGTTTTCTTAAAATTAAGGGGCGGTTACAACGTCCATGGTTAAGCGGCTAACCTCCAGATAAAGTCGTCTTCAGGATGACAATCTATTGGTTAATTCTGTCTTCTTCCTAACTGGAAGATAACTATTTAGCTAAAGACATGTTAAAACCGGCCAAAATTCGGAGGAAGCAAATTTCTGTGTGCTTGATCATTCCTAACGGTTAAGATAATACGTATAAAATCTTAGGTTTACTGCAAAAATCATGATAAAAGTTTGCAATGGACCACTATCTTTGTATGAACCATGTCTGCAGCGCCACATTTCGGTACAGATTCTGAACCTAGTACGGAATCGACAAAGGCAAGTCCTAGCCGTGCAGCTATGTGAGTTTGAAATATGCTCACGTCCTTTCGTCCGAGATGACGTTGCCCGCGTTGCACAATGCAGTGCAACGCGGATTTTAATCGCAGCGTGAATTGTTCCCGGTCAGATGTCAACTGACGCAATCAATTGCAATTCATTTGACCGCAATTCCTTGCGATTGCAACTTGAAAGCGACCAGCCGAGGATGAAAGCAGAACAAATTTCTAAAATCAATTGCCATGCGAGCATAAAACATCTCCAATGAACTATAAAACAACAACAACAACATCACCGACATTAGATTGACTTTGCCTAATGGCCGAGCCCGCATCATTTTACGATACAAAAGCGAACGTCTGGCAAAAAATATGTCTGAATTATTGCTACTTTCAAGCCAATCTCAATCCATTTTATTGCTCCATCTATTTACATGTCCATTTTCTGCCTCTACCTTCTTGACTATGTCCGAGTTACTGGCAATAAATGACAATTATTTTGCTATCCTTATCGTAAAATAGTCGTGGACAGGCTTGTTGGACGAAGCATAGCTGCATCCTATTTTCTGTAATTCTGCAAAGCTACCCGACAAATAACCACCTGCTGCTTTTTGCCGATTGCAAATTGAAATCACCCTCCCCTCCAAATGTCTAGAAATATCTTTGTCTGATTTTAATAATTCTGCATCTCAAGGGCCAAGCTATAGAATCGCCAGCCAGCTTGTTTGGCCCACGCCGAACAGCAGGAGGAGTCGTCTAACAATCAGCGCTCTGTATTTCTAGGGCTGACAGACTACAGGCAAATCTCTTACTTGGATGTAGAGTATCTTTAAAAAACTCTGTCAAAATAGCCTTGTTTAGCTGGCGACAGATTCATCAGCGCTGCCTCGGCGGCGTGGTGAGAAATCAATGCATCACAGCCACCTATAGTTACAACGTTACATACGTCATCTTACGCAATATTTAGGGGGCTGTGTACGCCGTTTGCGCTCAATCTCAAGTGTCAAATAAAGTTGACACATAAAAAGAGTATCTTGACATGTGATAACTGCACTTGTTTCCAATAACTCCACCCTAGTCCGCTAGGTTCGCCACCAGCGCGTTGTCGGTCGATTTCGTCAAGAGTTTCCTACATCCTCTGCATCATGGTTAGATGTTTGGTGACATGCAAAACAGTGTGCAGACTCGCCAATCTTATTCGCATAGAAGTGTAGTGCACCTCTGGCAGCTGACTCGTGCTGGAAGGGAACACAGTGTCCACGACAACTGAACAATCAAAGTGTGCAGTTTTTCGTTTTGTTTTTTGTAAAGTGCAGGCGTGGTGAGCGGCGTCAGCGGCGGCCGCAACGCGCACGACCCGTGACTGCACTTTGTTTTGTTGATTGCAGGAGAGTCGCTGCCGCTGAGATTCTGTACAGCTTTGTCAGCATCGCCATCTTGCCGGTTGCCAAGGGCAACGAATAACAACCCGTGGACAATAAGATCATTACGAGCTGGACGTGAACTCAGAAGGCTCTTCGCGTCGGTTTGCAGGACAAGTTCCATTAGGGGGATATGACGTCATCGGGCAGACACCTGCATTGAAAAGCTTGCACTTAGCTATTTCCATATATCCCTATGTTTCCTTGTTTGGCTGCAGTTCTAAGACCCGATGTGAGCTAGAGATGAGATAGCGCGTGATTTTAAACGGGGGAGTTGTTGTCGAAAGTTATTCTATCCTATAAAATTGTACATTTTCCAAATTTTTACTCCGAATGATGCATTGAAAATGGGAACTTTTGGTTGGTTTTAGAATGCCTCAATGGCCAAACCAAATGAGATCAAAAAGAGAGTTAATAACTATTTTTTGTGGTCCCTTTTAACCATGTCCATGGCAGGCAGGGAAACCAGGTTATCTGACGCTATATTTCTCACTGGACGAGGTCCACTATTGCCCATCGTCAAATTATCACCAAATTAATTATAAGATGAAAATTGATAATTTGTGAAATTGTTTCTGTTTCTACAAAAGAGCAGATTTTACGATGAATTTCTAGCCTTCCAAAGACACGAAGAGTTTTACAAGTGGGAATTACACGAAAAAAAACTGCGACTGCATCAACGTGATTCGCACTGGCCGAGTCACGCGTTGCGCGTAGTGGTGTCACTCAGCTGTGCGTGCGTGCGTGCGTGCGTGCGTGCGTGCGTGCGTGCGTGCGGCCAGCGCGTGGCTCGAGCACGGCACGCATGCGTGACGCTGAACGCACTACGCACTGCGCACTCTACGCACTCTACGCACGAGCAGGCAAAAGGTCGACATTAATTTCACTGTCGGGTGTTAAAAATACGAGAATAAAAGCCAGTTGCCACGTGATTTCCCTGTCTTCCTTGGTTGAATAAGCAGAGTCTCTAACATGCTTTTCATTTTCCCATTATGGAATTGTTACCAATATCTTTTGAAAAAATGGTTTTAAATTTAAATTGAAAAAAATTGAACGTTTTATAAAAACTGTGGCTTTTGGCTTGCAGCTAATTGACCAACTCGCTGACTGAGCCACCCTAGCGACCAATCCAACAAAGCATCATCACAAAATTGATTAAGAATTATTTAGATCCAATCTAAGCGTATTCCCAGGCGTGACAAGTGGATGCTATGAATTCCCAGGCAATCGAATCGATCCACCGATTCAGACATCGACATGTTAACGTAACCGCTACCCCACCACGCCACGCTTCACCCCCGATTAAATCTCCCCCTCCCCCTGGTAGACACCACTCCCTGGTAAACACCACCCCCTCCCTGGTAAACACCACCCCTTCTCCCGTGCAACAGCGTGGGAGCTTCGAACCTCCAGCCACCCTTCTCTACACACACCCTTCCTAACCACGTGACTTTATTATCGAGTGAACCCTAGCATATCATTAGTCATTTGAATGAGGCTTGCTTTATGAGCAACTATACCTTCGAGTAACTTGAAGTGTACAAACTATGTCATACAAGGGCGTCGGGAGCGTTCATTTTAATCAACTAGTGCAGTGGTTCTCAACCTGTGGGGCGCGACCCACTAGTGGGTCGCGAGAGGTTTTCAGGTGGGTCGCCAGCAAGTGGGCAGCATAAGCATTCTAACTAGCTAGAGTGAAAATATTATTTATTTATTCAAGGTTATTTTGATTTTGATAAGTAATAGTAGGTATCTGTTCTGAGAATGAAATGTCAATTTGCCCAAGTTATATTTCCTGCATACTTCTGACACGTGTTTACATTTTTATTCCATTCTTTGTCGGGCAAAGACAGACCCCCCCTCCCCCAACCCAAGGACATAGCTGAGACTAGGCACAACACGTGTGCCGTACTTTACTTCGAAACTACGAATTAGTTTTGTTAATTCTTTCAATCCCACGCTTCGCGGCTACATGGCAAAATGGCAATGTTGACATGTTTCCTTCTCTTGATGCCTTCATCGCCGACCAGAGAGCTGATAACGCCGACTTTTGCGCCGAGGACTTGACCAAGTTGGTGTTGTTGCACATGGAAAAACTAGGGCAGTAATTTGAATCCTATTTCCCTGCCGAAGACGACCCGCGCACAGGCAAAATGTGGATCATCAACCCCTTGTTGCCGTCGTTGTTGCCCTCCGCGGAGAGCAACAACGACCTCTCGCCAGCAGATTCGGACAAGCTGAGTTGAGCTGCGACGCAGCTTTGAAAGCAGACTTTAAGAGTGCAGATATTTTTACGTTCTGGATGAATCTGAATTTCGAATACCCGACATTGAGTGCGCGGGCAGTGAAAAAATTGTTGCCATTTCCGTCATCGTATCTTTGCGAAAGCGCGTTCTCCACAATGACGTTGATCAAAACTAAATCGCGGAACCGACTGGACATCAGTGCAGCACTTCGCGTCGCTGTCACAAAAATCGTGACGAATTGGGAAAAGCTCACGGGAGACTGCCAGGCCCAAGGCTCCCACTAGGGTTGCACATCCAGGGATGCGGTGAGGAAGGCAACCTTACGGAATGTCTGGAAATATTTAGAGGCAATTAAACGCACGGAGCAAGCAGTGCATAATTTTTGTAAAATTGAACGTCTAATTTTCAAAACCCACGGGAAAATGGGTCGCAAATATACCTCCATTCGTATAGTGGGTCGTGACAGGGTAAAGGTTGAGAACCACTGAACTAGTGGATGAGAGTGATTTTTATTGATTCTGATCAAAAGATTTTAAGAGATTAAAAATATAGATGTGCTAAGTGAAGTGTTTATGGAGAAATCAGATACAAAGATTTGTATTTATAATGTTTTTAATTAGAAACGAGACATCACATCTAAGATAAGTAGCGGGGTTTGAACCCGGATCTTTTCGCCTGTCCGGCACCATCCAATTGTTCTGGACCCGGACAACCGACTGTGGAGTGGCTATGACTTGTTGGGCTCCATGCCCCATGGAGATAGAAAAACAGGGCTACGCTGAAAAATTCAACTGATACAGAAACAGGTCTAGAAATTAATCCAAAATCTTAGCCCATGAACACAATATATAGATTGGGTAGAACCTTGTCGTACAAAACACATAAATTTGGTAGAAAATTCAGTCGCAAACAAATTCGAATGTTTTTAAAGCTCCAGAAACTCCAACAAATCGCGTTCAACAAAACCGACACGGTTTCAAGTCAACAGCTCTCGGTCGAACACAACACTCGCAACGCGTGGCGTAAACAGCGCACACCGCCGAGTCTCCTCCACGTGCGATTCAATGGGTCAGACGCGTTCTCACGCTCGGCGCCCCTGCCCGATGGGGGGGTCACCACCCTGGTCGCGTGGCCGGCACGTGACCCGGGCAAGGGGTGGCTCGTGGGAACCGGCGTCGCACGCCAGCTAAGGGTGCTTGCTGCGAGGAGGGTGCTGGTGACGGTGCCGGCTTGCTTGTACGTCGTCGCTAGGACGGATTGTTTGATACGTGTTTACTTGCCTTGGTTCCAGATGTCAAATTATTTAACTTGGCCATGGAGTTGCTTGATGCTGATTAGTTTGACATTGCGAGGAATTGCGCATTGATTTGTGATTTGGAGAAATGGAGAAATTGTATTCATGGCGTAGAGAGTTGAGCGGATTTCAAATGGTATATCGATAAAGATATCGCGCATTCAAATAACAAATACTGAACTGAATTTAAGTTGAATTCCCCGCTCGAAACATCATCATATCGCTCGATTTCAAACTATATATAAAAAAAATAATTTGCACATAAGCGTTATCTCTGTTTGAATCTCCATATTTTATGCGCATTGTCAAGTATGTTTTACCAATTAGACCTATTCCACAGAGAGAAAAATGACGTCAGATACCCACTGGATGTACTACCAGTGTGGAAAAATATTAATTATCTCTGCTAAATAACAAAGAAAGACAGGGAAATCACAACCCTAATTGCTCTGCCTGGCTTTAGCGAGTGGGTAGAAATTTTATTAAATTAGATAGGTATATTTCTCCATACAGAATACACTATTGTACCGTATTGATAAATTGGCCATGACATAAGATTTCTGAAACAACGGCCAGCGAATCCATTGCAAGCTGATTGCCAACGTCTTCACCCAAGATGCTGTGACACAGATTCGCTGTCAATGTCATCCGACAGTCTTTTGTCACCACGACCTCGATGGAAGGCAATTGCTTTGTCCAGACTTCATTGCCCCTTCCCTCCTTCCCTCCTGCTCTCCTGCCCTCCTGCACGAAGACTATACAACGAAGATGTCCGCGAAGGAACACACCCTTTGAGAATTCGCCAAAATGCTTGTTACCCAACTCAAAGTCGGCTAGAAATCGGATCACGCTATTCAGGTGGTCTTTATGTGGTTGTGGTGTGGTTTGTGTGTCATGGGTAGACTTTATTCCCTCTCTCTAGGTTATTTATGTCATTACATATTATGTGCAATCGCGTAGGGATATCAGACGAAGAAGCTGTTTCTACGATTGACGGGACTATTTGTGAATTTGTTTATGTTTGAAGCAGATTGACAATCGCTAATGGTATTGTTGACAATGCAGATCCAGGTGCAGGTATTTCTTACCCCTGGGTAATATTGTGTTACGAGTTTCATCGTCATTCAATTAAAGATAGGTAGTATACTAATCTAGGTAGTTGTTCATATTGGGTAGATCTTGTTCAAAAAAGAATAAAAAAAATGTGCCCTGTTTTCATTAAAACGATTTTAAAGAAAAGCATACGTTTTTTGTTAGTGGCTTTTTTATTTCTAGTTCTAAGATTCGAAAGCGAACGACTTGATGCGTTTTATAAATGATTTGTTTAAAAATGATTTGTTCAAATATAAATGATTTGTTTAAAAATGATTTGTTCAAATATAAATGATTTGTTTAAAAATGATTTGTTCAAATATAAATGATTTGTTTAAAAATGATTTGTTCAAATATTAATGGTGACAATCGGCTATTTCTGCAGCTAAATCATGTGATAAACTGGCAAATTATTTAGAATATATTATACCATTCAATCACGCCTATCACAACGAACAGGGAGGCAGTTGCTACAGAGATCATTTCAACGGTGGGATCCACAGCTTCATGTAGTCTGTACTCGGGGTAAATTACCGATGCACCGCCAAATTGGAGGGAAGGATTATAAACATTTTATTGCGCCTCCTATTGATAGGGAGCGTATAACCGAGATTTGCACCTATATAATACCTGTATCTCGCGCACAAAGGAGCACCGAAGCTTTAAGACGTAAAATCTATTTTCCAGTTTCGGTGGGCAAATTATAGAGGAGTGTCCAATTGGTGCTGGCCAACAATGGGGTGTAGGTTTTTACTTTTTAATGAGCTGCCTTCGACGATACCACTGTCTAAAGAAAGAAAGAAAGAAGGAGTTTCATGACAAAGGATACGACACGACTTTCTAGAGAACAGGGTAACAAAGAAACCTAGTTGGAGGTATCATCCCTGGCGGGTAGATCTCGTCAAACAACAGGATGATTCTGCGAGCGACGCCGGGTGCGTTTCTCTGCGAAATCCTTGTCCTCGATTTTGCAGCGTCCAATTTCGGACTTTGGCGAGAAAAATGCATCCTGTTCCCCACGAGTCGCTATCCGTTTTACACCGAATTTCACAGTTTTACACCGTTTTACACCGTTTTACACCGTTTTACATCGTTTTACACCATTTTACATCGTGTTACACCGTTTTACACCTTTTTGACATCGCCCTTGCACCGTTTAGCTCCGTTTTACACCGTTTTACACCGTTTTACACCGTTTTACACCGTTTTACACCGTTTTACATCGTTTAGCTCCGTTTTACATCGTTTTACACCGTTTTACACCGTTTAGCTCCGTTTTCATACCGCCTTTGCAACATTTGAACCTTTTTGCACCACTCTCCTTCATTTTCGTCACACATGAGCAGGACACACGAATATTCCCCGAGAGTATTGGCCAGCGATATCATCACTGATAGGTACTACATTATTGAACATACTTAGGTATAGGTATACGTATCTGTTTCCCATATTCCCAAGATAACATTGTTATCTGAAGAATACTGTGTGCAGATGTATTAATTCATCATGCATCTTTTCGCTAATGATGATTTTTATAAGAATCATTAATGATCTTATCTAGATACTAGATAGATATCAAATTGTCTAGTCACTACATGAGTAGATAGACAATCAGGGCAAACATAATCTTAGAATAAGAAGGTTATGAAGAAAAATAAGGTAAGTGGTATAACAATGTTGTGTTCATTTTTCTAAGCGAATTTATAGTTTCCTTTCCAAGATTTTATCCGTACCGGCAGTCGAGCCCGGATCTTCACCTCTCCGGGGCGCATTGAAATGCTAAAATAGCGTTAAATGCTGAACCGCTTCACGGTGTAAGACCCGGGGTTGACTCCCTCCCGAAACACGGATGCACCTTGAGCATGGATATATCGTATCTAATAGTAAAAACCTAGCGTGCAGCTTCCAATAATTATAGCTTGGTCCGCATGGACAGTGTAACGAGTCGTGTGCGTAGCAGTCGTACAAGTGACGAGATGAGCCAGTCAACTCTCAGCTTCACACTGCGGCCCGGCTGACGAAGAAACCTCGGCGCTTTTTGCCCGCGCCGCGCGTTCACATTTGCACGCAACATCTCGAGATTATCGCCTGGTCTGCAGATGCAGTTAATGTAGCATCATCCGGCTACAGGTGATACAGCGTTAGATTGCATCGCCGTAGACCCTCTCTCCTACCTGTCCGCGCTCAGCGCTAGTAGCCAATATTAAATATTAATACCAACACAATCCGAAATAAATTTGCCTTATTTTTAACTGCATTGGCTTAAAATTGTACAAATAATGTTTCTTGTAAAATGCTTTAGAATATATGCGAGTGGTAAAGCGGTCTGTTCTATGTGTTAGGTGTTGGTGTCGTGTCGTGATATAGAAATAACCGGCTTTTGTGCGATGTTCAATCAGAATTCAGTTAAATTTTGACCTATGACATATAAAATGTACTAATATACGATTGATCTTCAATCGAATCTGTTTCGATTTTTATAATAATTGCTATCGTCACAGAAACCAACCAACTTCGCGTACAAGACTGTCGCTTGTCGGTGAATGACAGGCCGATGTAACAGGCCATGTAACCAAGCTAATCTCGGCAAACGACGAGAGGCAACCTTACCGCAACGCGGCTCTAGTCGTAATTACAATTAGTGCTAGCCGTATCTACCTCATCCTCTGTTCAATTTAACAGTTGATGGTACGTGCCCACAGCAGCAGCCACAGCCTTCGAGACACCGAGCAATGGCGCTTGCCGCAGGCCAGATGTGATGGAAGTTTAGAAGGCAGTGGCCACAGGTCCGCCGCGGAGACACAAAAGCAGGCGGTGATTTCACTGCTAATTTACAACTTGTTTTTCATCTTGGCAGACAAGAAACGAATGGGGATGACCGGTATAATGATGGTGTTGGGTTTAGCCTCGCTGTCGTCCCGAGAAGCTCGTCATACACTCGCAACTGCATGGAGTTGTTGTCATCACTGTCGACAACGATGTGGAAATACAAGTTTTTGGACTTTTCGGACTTTTTGGAGATTTTGATGCATGGTTGTCATAAGCTTTTGGCATTAATGTTCTGGTATGTTGTGTGAAACAATTTCCAGACTCTTTCTGTGGGAATCCTTACGCTTGGGCTTGTGTATATTTTTATTTCCTTGTCCATTTGAGGCGGTAGCTTGAAGCTAAGCTGTAAAAAGCTGTGTAATGGTACAAGTCTTACGCTTTATTATCGGTTGTAATCTGTTTAAAGCTTGCATAATATGCTACGCGGTGACATGGAAACCGACATCTACGCTGGGACGGACGGCGCTCAGAGATTCCTTGCTGCAGAAATATACAGTAGTTTTAGCCAAGCCGAGTCGTTTGAATAATCCATCCAGACGAGAGAGTTCATTCACAGGGAGAGCTCTTACTGGTTGAATCACTAAGAATTACATCTCGTCTTCATTTTGTTATCACTCAATCCACGATATCGGCGCTCTGCCCAATTCCTGACTGCGTTCAAATTAACTATCTACTCAAATATCTTTGTCCAGACCAAGAATGTAAACTTCTATCTTTGATCCAGCTAATAACCAATTCAAAAAATGTATTTTCTACAATAGTCACTTGAAACAAATCTCGGGTTATAAAAACACAATGAAATAAAATAAATTTCCTTGAATCAGAAAGTTGCGAGCGCATGCGCAACATCCTACCGGAGAAACAGACGACGAAAGTCTGCCAATTGTCTCTCGAATTCGCGCGATGAAATTGCTGGCATGGCAACGTAATTGAGACCTCCTGCCGATGCTGCAGTTGCCATGGGTAACGCTAACCGCAGGTAACCATGCCAACGTCTAATCTGTCGGTTAGCGCTCGTGGAGGAGGGGACCAGGAAGATAATCATTTTTTATACCTGCCAAGAGATCTGCTCGCGAAGAAAAAAAGTCGAATCAATTTGTTTGTTGCACACATCACAGAATGCTTCTTGAGAGAAGCCAGGCTTGTTGGCTTCGAGCGATGCGATGCCATGGAGTTAAGCAACATTGCGCCGAGTCATGCATCGGATGGGTGACCATGCAGGTAGAGGTTGGGATCATCGAGGTGGAGTTGGAGGGTTTGAAGCTGGGATCACCTCGCCGACGCCCTCTCGACAAGGCTATTTAATTGTCTAGGTAACCAATCTCACTCGTGTATCGTCGAACATTTGCCGGTGTTACTACTTCTGCAGCGCAGTATTCATTGGAGGGTGTTTATGAAAGAGTGTGACGTCACGAGAAGTTTAATGAGCCACGAGGCTTATGTTTAGAAACGAAATATCCATTACAAAACTTGTATCCGTAGGTCGGATTTGAATCCGGATGTCGGGGTTAAAAATGATCCAGTTATCCAGCAGTTATCCAGCAGTTATCCAGCAGTTATCCAGCAGTTATCCAGCAGTTATCCAGCAGTTATCCAGCAGTTATCCAGCAGTTATCCAGCAGTTATATCCACCGTACACGCAACAAGTATTTGGATCTATTTAGAATCACACTGGGCGGAAAATGAACTGAATTCGAGGCTGCTTAGTGCTTGGACTTAGAAAGCCGTCGTCCAGCTAGTGTGTTGGTGTTTGCTCGCATTTCGTCGCCAGGTCGCGACCTGATAACGCCGAGCAAGACGGTGCCTTTAGGATCGGGTTTCATGCGACGCGACGCGGTCTTCCGGTGAAGTCGAGTGATTCGAGACACGGACAATACTTCGCGGAGTGGCACGGGGCAGGAGTTGGCACGGGGCAGGAGTTGGCACGGGGCAGGAGTTGGCACGGGGCAGGAGTTGGCACGGGGCAGGAGTTGGCACGGGGCAGGAGTTGGCACGAGGCAGGAGTTGGCACGAGGCAGGAGTGTGGCACGAGGCAGGAGTTGGCACGGGGCAGGAGTTGGCACGAGGCAGGAGTTGGCACGAGGCAGGAGTTGGCACGAGGCAGGAGTGTGGCACGAGGCAGGAGTTGGCACGAGGCAGGAGTTGGCACGGGGCAGGAGTTGGCACGGGGCAGGAGATGGCACGGGGCAGGAGTTGGCACGAGGCAGGAGTTGGCACGAGGCAGGAGTTGGCACGGGGCAGGAGTTGGCACGGGGCAGGAGTTGGCACGGGGCAGGAGTTGGCACGAGGCAGGAGTTGGCACGGGGCAGGAGTTGGCACGGGGCAGGAGTTGGCACGGGGCAGGAGTTGGCACGAGGCAGGAGTTGGCACGGGGCAGGAGTTGGCACGAGGCAGGAGTTGGCACGGGGCAGGAGTTGGCACGGGGCAGGAGTTGGCACGGGGCAGGAGTTGGCACGGGGCAGGAGTTGGCACGGGGCAGGAGTTGGCACGAGGCAGGAGTTGGCACGAGGCAGTAGTTGGCACGGGGCAGGAGTTGGCACGAGGCAGGAGTTGGCACGGGGCAGGAGTTGGCACGGGGCAGGAGTTGGCACGGGGCAGGAGTTGGCACGAGGCAGGAGTTGGCACGGGGCAGGAGTTGGCACGAGGCAGGAGTTGGCACGAGGCAGGAGTTGGCACGGGGCAGGAGTTGGCACGGGGCAGGAGTTGGCACGGGGCAGGAGTTGGCACGGGGCAGGAGTTGGCACGGGGCAGGAGTTGGCACGAGGCAGGAGTTGGCACGAGGCAGGAGTTGGCACGAGGCAGGAGTTGGCACGAGGCAGGAGTTGGCACGAGGCAGGAGTTGGCACGAGGCAGGAGTTGGCACGAGGCAGGAGTTGGCACGAGGCAGGAGTTGGCACGGGGCAGGAGTTGGCACGGGGCAGGAGTTGGCACGAGGCAGGAGTTGGCACGAGGCAGGAGTTGGCACGAGGCAGGAGTTGGCACGAGGCAGGAGTTGGCACGAGGCAGGAGTTGGCACGAGGCAGGAGTTGGCACGAGGCAGGAGTTGGCACGAGGCAGGAGTTGGCACGAGGCAGGAGTTGGCACGGGGCAGGAGTTGGCACGAGGCAGGAGTTGGCACGAGGCAGGAGTTGGCACGAGGCAGGAGTTGGCACGAGGCAGGAGTTGGCACGAGGCAGGAGTTGGCACGAGGCAGGAGTTGGCACGGGGCAGGAGTTGGCACGAGGCAGGAGTTGGCACGGGGCAGGAGTTGGCACGGGGCAGGAGTTGGCACGGGGCAGGAGTTGGCACGGGGCAGGAGTTGGCACGAGGCAGGAGTTGGCACGGGGCAGGAGTTGGCACGGGGCAGGAGTTGGCACGAGGCAGGAGTTGGCACGGGGCAGGAGTTGGCACGAGGCAGGAGTTGGCACAGGGCAGGAGTTGGCACGGGGCAGGAGTTGGCACGGGGCAGGAGTTGGCACGGGGTTTTATTTAACACTCCGACATCTTGTATAGCTTTTTACTAGCAACTTTATCGTTCGAGTTTTTTAATAATGCAGTTACAAACAGAGGTAATTTGGTGACCGTAAATATTTTTTCGTATCATGTTGGTATTAGTGTTGACTACTTATGGGAATGTATTTGTTGTGATCACTTATTGACCCTGGAAATTTGAATGTTGTCTATTAACCCTGGGTTGAAGTCATGGCAACGGTCAACACGGGCACTGATATTCAATTGTTTCTGCGTTGAAAAAAAAACGGTAAAATTGGAATTTTATTAAAGTTATACAGCATTGCATTCAAACTGTAAGGGATCGTCTTCTATTTTCTTTTCTATACTATCACAGTTTTGCCCAATAATCTAATATTTCCACACTTCTCAAGCCGCTTTTCTGCCTCCGTGGGCCAAAGTGATTGCTAAATTCCAATGACGCTCCTCGATTATCTCAGCCAACGCAACAATGAGATTTCTGCGTAGAAACGCTGTCTTTCTCTCGTCGCATAGCGAGATCCTATAATCAAGAAAAAAATTATGGCCGCGGACCGCAAAATCTCATCAGCTCAAACCCCTTTCACCAACAATTCTAGCTTAACTCAGCCACGGCAATAATCTGTGGTATTTGACTTCGTGAACATGAACTAAGTGGTTGTTAAACCTTTACACGACATATTTTAGTACCTAGTAGCAACCTTTGACTTACTGAAGGATTGATCTGACATGGAATAGAAATGATAAAATATACTTTTTTTCGGTGATTTTTGCCATTGGGACCGAATTTTGGTCCTAGAAATGATTTTAGTGACAACTATACTCAAAAATATTAAAACATCTCTGTAAATTCGGGCTAAAAAACGCTGGTGTCGAACCCTTTAGAAGGTGAATTGCAGTACCTCGCCTGCAAATACTCTTTCATAATATTTTTATTTCATTTAGTTTTTTACCACTCGCATGCCTTCTAGTATAGCAACTTAATTACTACCTATTTATCCAATGCAGTTATAAGTTTCTAAATTATAGACACTAGAACAGTGCCTAAACTCTTTATTTTACACTAATGCATAATATATTATAACAAATTTATCGTTCAAGCTTTGTACGAATGCTGTTAGAAACAGAGGTAAATCGGAAATATATTTCACATCAATTCGCATCACGACTACCATCGCTGTGGACCGGGTTATTCCTAAATAAAATGACTTAGTCTTATTAAATAAAAAAGCTGATGGTGAAGTCAGGCGATTGCTGAACGCAACGCAAACACCCATTACCCAGCACCCTCGTCAAGTAAGTCTTCACCGGCAACAAAGCCAGGCACAGCGGTCGAAGCAAGAAACCCGGGCAAGGCAACACGTGAAATGTGCGTTACCGATCGCAGCAAATGCGAGCACGCAACCTACACTTAAAAACAAGTTAGCAATAATTGGACGCTAAGATTTTATCGAGATCTTGTTACAAACGTGATCCTTGCTGTTTACTCGTCCACAGAAAGGGTTTGTTTCTACTCTAGACTCGAGGCAAGCGTGTCTGTCGATTTCTTTCAATTTGACACTAATTTCCTGCTTACCAAATGGCCTCAAAATCTAGGAAATATTTTAGGTTAATTTGCTGGGAGAGCACACTTTTCTGCCGGGAGGCTTAGTGTTACCAGCTTCACAAAGTTGAAATGTGTATGTTATTGCCTTTATTGATTCCGTGTCAGCAGTGAAATGTAAAGCAACTATTTTTGATATGATTTGGTTTATTTATTATCAGTTTCAGGACTAAGTTTTCACTTATCAGCTGTTCTTCCAGGCAACAAAAGCCTTACGCTTTATTTACAATGTTGACATTTTGAATTTACAAGTGGAGGTTTGGTGTTAGGAGTTGGTGGTGAGTCCATAAGGGCGGATTTGTTTTGGTGTGGTCACTCTCTGTATGCTGTACACTCCCTGTATACTGTACACTCCCTGTATACTGTACACTCCCTGTATACTGTATTTGGACGTAGAAAATTCACCGAACAGAGTAAACAAGGGTGGACAAATTCACAGCGAGCATAATATAATTAGCTTTGCACTCACTTTGTCAGGTTTTACCTAACGAAATTAAACTGCATCAAATTAGTTATTTAAGAAATTGACTATTTTTAGAGCTGCAAACGCCACAAAATTCCCAGTTCTTCAGTGGCTTGTTGAATACTGATTACAATATCTCGGTATTCCATTGGCAGAGTGAATTGGTTGCTTGGTAGAAGCCACGGATAATAAATCACACTGACACGACCGCTCAAAAGCTACACCAGACCACGGAAAAACTTGACACATCATAAGACAATAATAAGTGACCCAGTTTTAATATGAAAGCAATTACTGAGGACCTTGATTCAGAGCCACCCTTGTTTCGATAATAATCAAAGAATCAATGCACGACGGTCATAATTTCAGTCACACTTCGAAACGGAAGTCATTTCACCGACACCGTCCATCATTTCAATGCTCTTCGTGGCCTCACAGTGGCCGCACAAAGCCGCCCTGCGCGCAGCCCATTCATCACGAAGAGTGAAACACAGTTATTAAAACCCCGAACCCGGAGTGATTCCAATGAACAGCAAAGATGGCCGGCGAACATGTCGCCAGCGCGCTCGTCTCGCTTGCTTGCCTCCTCGAATTAGACGCCTGTCAAAGATGCCAGAGTTTATCCAGCGATGGAATAAAAAGCAAAATCAATCTGTGATTCTTATAATTTGTTTTCGGGGTGTTTTCTCGTCCGCCGTGGAAGTGACGATGCTGTTTCCACGGCGTCTTCGATCCAGCTTGTTGCGACGACACGTTGGAGGTGGGTAAAAAACAGGATCGGAATTTCCGATGTTTGCTGCGCGAGGAGTCGGATTGGTCGACGCCTTTTTCAGTAAATATCGTGTACTTTGTGAGTAATCGTGTAATCGTGTAATCGTGTAATGGTGTAATGGTGTAATCGTGTAATGGTGTAATGGTGTAATGGTGTAATGGTGTAATGGTGTAATCGTGTAATCGTGTAATGTGTAATGGTGTAATGGTGTAATGGTGTAATCGTGTAATCGTGTAATGGTGTAATGGTGTAATGGTGTAATGGTGTAATGGTGTAATCGTGTAATGGTGTAATGGTTTAATAGTGTAATGGTGTAATCGTGTAATGGTGTAATGGTGTAATGGTGTACCTAATGGTGCAATGGTTTAATAGTGTAATGGTGTAATCGTGTAATGGTGCAATGGTGTAATGGTGTAATCGTGTAATCGTGTAATCGTGTAATCGTGTAATAGTGTAATCGTGTGATGTGTAATCGTGTAATGTGTAATGGTGTAATGGTGTCACAATTTGCAAATCAAATGAAAAGACGAAGATGAAGTAGAAATAAAATTGTAATTATAAAAAACGTAATTATAAAAGCGTAGTTGCTTAGCTATAGCTTGCTATAATATAGCAATAATTATAATTACAAATGACCGTTTTTTATTTATCTCTCGCTGAATTTAATTGCTGAAATCTTTGTGATTTTTAAGATATAACTCATATTGTCTTGTTGAATTCCACAATAACAAGATTTTTTATTCAAGCATTTTAAGGCGTTGGCAACTTTTCGCCAATTCCTGCTTGTTATTGCTAACGCGGTGTTTGCAGATTCAACGGACAGTTTATAAGAAATCTACGCTTGGACCACTTTGCAGACAAAGGGTCGGTTGTTTTTTCGAGATCCCAGAACCCTTTGAATGCCTGAGAGGGAGTATAGACCTTCATCCCCTAGGGCTAGGATGTCACCCTACCCTAGCAGGCAGCAACCCAGACATTCTGACATCCCATGCACATGCCGAATGCAAATGAAATGTTGAACATTGCGTGCGCCAACTCTCCGGCGTACTGACCGCATTTAAAATCTCACTTTTAACAGAAACCGTAAACCACTCAGACAAAAATGCCGGCATCCGAAAATGTGAGATTCCATATCGATCAGGCTGTTGCGGTGAATCCACGAGCCAATATCGGTTTACAGCACCTAAATAAACCTCTACCTAAATTAATGATGAATCCGCATCGAATAGCTCGAGTCCATGGGACACGCGAAGCCGCATGGCCAGGCCCGGGCCTCGGGGGCCTCGGACCCGACGTGAGTATATCGCACGCTCTCGGGCAGCGAACATACTTTCCCTGGACGACTGCAGCCGTTTATGTGACTCATATCAGATAATATATCCAGATAATCCGAACCGGGTTTCTTTATCGAAGATTTTACTGGCGGTATTCTTGAAGTACTAAATCTACAGAACTACAAAAAAAAAACATTTGTTTTTTAAAAAACCATCTGAGGTCTATCACATCCACCACCCCATTCAAAAAAATAATGTAAGAAATGTCTGCTTTCAAAATTTGTGAAATCGGTTAGTAGCTGAGGTCTTCTCGGGACATGCGAAGTCAAGTAATCGGAAGGGTTGCATCCCTTGTAATCATGACCGAACAATCGTGAATTGTGCCTCATCGACTTCCTTTAGAGGGAATGCAATTTTCCAACTTTACTTTCTGTTGTGTAAAGTATACAGTGGTAACCTAGGGGTCGAGGGGTGTACAAGGGTCGGGGTAATAGGCCTCATCGGGAGGTTACCACCTCCCCCCATTATTTTGGTCTATTTTGTAATATTGACAAATTTTTAGTATGATCTTTAGAATAAGTTTGTATTTTGTGAAATTTATGTCGTGAATGTTGCCATCGTGTAGGTACCTATTCTGTGACAGTAAACATAATTATAATTATTAAGAAATTACCTACATGGAAACTTGGTTTTAAATAATTTAGACATTGTAAATACCTTTTTTGTCTTTTCCATCTTAGCATCTTAGTTTTCAAAAGAATATATTTAACTGTGCTTCTATGTTGCTAATTAGCAGATATAAATGACCATTAATGCTAACTATTTAATGTTGCTATTCGTCACTCGAGTTTAGACCGTTGAGAAAGCAGGCAGCACATCTTCGCGATACGGCGGGAAATGTTTGAATAAAGTTTGCGTTAAATATTTTATCTGTATTCATTGTCATAACTGGCCGGTACCGAGCATCAATGAAAGACTGCCTTAGAATAATAATTGAAAAATCATAAATTATATGTTATTTAAAAAATCAAACGTCGAAATTTTAACAAGCCCGGTCTCCCAGTTGATGGTTTCTCGGATTTTCTCTGATTTGATACTGTATCAAATAATAACTATATTAATACTAGTTGGTAATTGAAGATTGAAGATAATTGAAGATTCGCTTCACACTCGTAACGCTCAATAACTCGCATGGTTTATTTTTCTGACGTGTGATACTGATAACCAGAAGGTTGGTACAGTAAATGCGAAAGGTTTGAAAATTTGTTTTTGTGTGTGATATTACAGCTGCCCCTGAGAAGGAAACCCACCGAAGGCGGTATGAAGAGTGGGTACACACCATCATCCAGGATCCGATCAGTACCCTACCTAAATTCATAATTAAATATCATTTATACCTACATCTTTGTGGCAACCTTTTTGACTGCCCCGAAATCGTAAGTGTAACTCGAATCCGGGTAAAAAATCGAGTAAGGTTAGCAAACGCTGTCTGTGAGCACGCTGGGGGCGGCGGTGGAGCGATGTCAGCAATGCTGCTAGCGTCGCGCGGAATTCCGCCAGGCATGTCGGCATCCAGCCGTGCCGCACGCAACGCATCACGCGACACGCACGTGCGTACGCACGGCAGGTAGGTCGGTGGGTGCGTGCACGCAATGGCCCCACCGATACTGCACATGGATGCTGCGTCGGCAGCTTGCTACGGGCTATACTGCTGTTGTTACATGTAGTTTAAAAAGAAAATTGTCTGGATTATTGTCGTATGATGTGATTCGAATCTGAATGCAAATAATCGTTGCAAGTACCGTAGATATTAACTAGAAAAAACGAAATATCGAATTCAAAATTAGTATATCCGTACCGGGATTTGAACCCAGACCTTTGCACCTGGTCAAGGTTATGCATTATCCGGACAACCAACTTTGCAATCGATATTAAGTTTATCTAACGAATTTACAAATTTCGGAATCTATTTTTCGTTTCAAATTATAAATAGTCTGTATTGTGATCGTCTCGCACGCTAAGCTGCCTTCAGCAATGTAATTGCATGGTTTTATGCTATAATTTCACCGAATCCTTTATTTCGTAGTATAGGTTAGGTTAGGTATATATAGTCAAGAGTCCGAAAGCTCCATTGTAAACTGCCAAATTGGGAGAATAAAGAAAAGAGTTTTTGTAACACACAACACAAGTGCTTTAATTTGGGTCTTTCTATATAATACCTGTTGCTATAAAAAAAACTCCATGGCTTCAAATTAATACGTGAATAAATTAATTGTGATTACAATGATGATGATTTGTCAAGAAATATAAGACGCGGAGCGAAATGATAATGAGAGAATTGATCGTCACCTTGTCTGGAAGGGGCCTGAAAGATTTCTGTATACCTGCATTGATTGAGGTTATAAGAAATCAATCAAAGTTTGATATATTCGGTTATGTTTGTTATCTTTTGACTCTGTGACGGGCGAAGAAAAAATAAAGCTGTCTCCTTACTGTCCAAATTTCACAACTCAAATCGTCAAGAATCAGATTAAAGATGTATTACTTTATATTCTGGAAGAAAGCGACACTTTAGGTACCACTAAAATCAGTTTGTTTGGCCGAATTTTGTCCATGAGCAAGACCGCAGCTGGCTGGCGTATAACTAAACTGGTCAACTGAGAAATACTTCTCGCTCGATGAGAGTTATAAACATGAAACATACCTGTACAATAATTCGATGGTGCCTAAATAAATCATTCAGAACTTTGTTTTTTCGCGTCGAATTCAGTCAATACGTTCACTTTATCATGCCGGTGACAATATTTCACACTACTTTAGGACGCCTTGTTGGAATTTAAAAATTTGTTTCCATCCCCACCCGGCAGCCTGGATACTTAACGGGAAGACCAGTAGCGCTTTTATGAAGAACTAACTAATCAGATAAAATAAGATAATATCTTAAATAATTATTTGGCTTCAATAAACAATGAATAAATAAACAAGGAATAAATAAAAATAAAGTACCAACTCCGCCTCTGCAAAGCAGTACCATTATATTCGCCTGTAAGTCGATACTTAGCACGTGCATGTGGCTGATGATGTTCGCATCATATTTAACCGCGGTCATGCCAAATTGCTTCCCAGTAAAATTGCTACTTCATCGATCCCACTTTGCAGATGTAATTGAGATATGCCAATTTTAATCAATTTCGTCTCGACAACCTTGCACCTGTTGCCTCTGCCGATGTGAAGCAGAGAAATCGGGTGCTGATTTTGTTTCCTGGAGCTGCTTTGCCTTCCAAGGATTCCCAGACTAGATTGAAATTATGTCCCACACTGGAAAAATGTGGTAGACATGCCTAAAAAAAATTCAAATTGGCTGTGAAAATATTATTGACTCTGCTTATTCAACCAGGGAAGACAGGGAAATCACAAGCCAACTGGCTTTTCTTAGCGGGTGTCTGACCGTGTCACGTTGCTTGAATGGAATCGGTGTATTGACTCTGCTTATTCAACCAAGGACGACAGGGAAATCACAAGCCAACTGGCTTTTCTTAGCGGGTGTCTGACCGCGTCACGTTGCTTGAATGGAATCGGTGTATTGACTCTGCTTATTCAACCAAGGAAGACAGGGAAATCACAAGCCAACTGGCTTTTCTTAGCGGGTGTCTGACCGCGTCACGTTGCTTGAATGGAATCGGTGTATTGACTCTGCTTATTCAACCAGGGAAGACAGGGAAATCACAGGCCAACTGGCTTTTCTTAGCGGGTGTCTGACCGCGTCACGTTGCTTGGATGGAATCGGTGTATTGACTCTGCTTATTCAACCAAGGAAGACAGGGAAATCACAAGCCAACTGGCTTTTCTTAGCGGGTGTCTGACCGCGTCACGTTGCTTGAATGGAATCGGTGTATTGACTCTGCTTATTCAACCAGGGAAGACAGGGAAATCACAGGCCAACTGGCTTTTCTTAGCGGGTGTCTGACCGCGTCACGTTGCTTGGATGGAATCGGTGTATTGACTCTGCTTATTCAACCAAGGAAGACAGGGAAATCACAAGCCAACTGGCTTTTCTTAGCGGGTGTCTGACCGCGTCACGTTGCTTGAATGGAATCGGTGTATTGACTCTGCTTATTCAACCAAGGAAGACAGGGAAATCACAAGCCAACTGGCTTTTCTTAGCGGGTGTCTGACCGCGTCACGTTGCTTGAATGGAATCGGTGTATTGACTCTGCTTATTCAACCAGGGAAGACAGGGAAATCACAAGCCAACTGGCTTTTCTTAGCGGGTGTCTGACCGCGTCACGTTGCTTGAATGGAATCGGTGTATTGACTCTGCTTATTCAACCAAGGAAGACAGGGAAATCACAAGCCAACTGGCTTTTCTTAGCGGGTGTCTGACCGCGTCACGTTGCTTGAATGGAATCGGTGTATTGACTCTGCTTATTCAACCAGGGAAGACAGGGAAATCACAAGCCAACTGGCTTTTCTTAGCGGGTGTCTGACCGCGTCACGTTGCTTGAATGGAATCGGTGTATTGACTCTGCTTATTCAACCAAGGAAGACAGGGAAATCACAAGCCAACTGGCTTTTCTTAGCGGGTGTCTGACCGCGTCACGTGGCTTGAATGGAATCGGTGTATTGACTCTGCTTATTCAACCAAGGAAGACAGGGAAATCACAAGCCAACTGGCTTTTCTTAGCGGGTGTCTGACCGCGTCACGTTGCTTGAATGGAATCGGTGTATTGACTCTGCTTATTCAACCAAGGAAGACAGGGAAATCACAAGCCAACTGGCTTTTCTTAGCGGGTGTCTGACCGCGTCACGTTGCTTGAATGGAATCGGTGTATTGACTCTGCTTATTCAACCAGGAAAGACAGGGAAATCACAAGCCAACTGGCTTTTCTTAGCGGGTGTCTGACCGCGTCACGTTGCTTGAATGGAATCGGTGTATTGACTCTGCTTATTCAACCAAGGAAGACAGGGAAATCACAAGCCCACTGGCTTTTCTTAGCGGGTGTCTGACCGCGTCACGTTGCTTGAATGGAATCGGTGTATTGACTCTGCTTATTCAACCAAGGAAGACAGGGAAATCACAAGCCAACTGGCTTTTCTTAGCGGGTGTCTGACCGCGTCACGTTGCTTGAATGGAATCGGTGTATTGACTCTGCTTATTCAACCAGGGAAGACAGGGAAATCACAAGCCAACTGGCTTTTCTTAGCGGGTGTCTGACCGCGTCACGTTGCTTGAATGGAATCGGTGTATTGACTCTGCTTATTCAACCAAGGAAGACAGGGAAATCACAAGCCAACTGGCTTTTCTTAGCGGGTGTCTGACCGCGTCACGTTGCTTGAATGGAATCGGTGTATTGACTCTGCTTATTCAACCAAGGAAGACAGGGAAATCACAAGCCAACTGGCTTTTCTTAGCGGGTGTCTGACCGCGTCACGTTGCTTGAATGGAATCGGTGTATTGACTCTGCTTATTCAACCAAGGAAGACAGGGAAATCACAAGCCAACTGGCTTTTCTTAGCGGGTGTCTGACCGCGTCACGTTGCTTGAATGGAATCGGTGTATTGACTCTGCTTATTCAACCAGGGAAGACAGGGAAATCACAAGCCAAATGGCTTTTCTTAGCGGGTGTCTGACCGCGTCACGTTGCTTGAATGGAATCGGTGTATTGACTCTGCTTATTCAACCAAGGAAGACAGGGAAATCACAAGCCAACTGGCTTTTCTTAGCGGGTGTCTGACCGCGTCACGTTGCTTGAATGGAATCGGTGTATTGACTCTGCTTATTCAACCATGGAAGACAGGGAAATCACAAGCCAACTGGCTTTTCTTAGCGGGTGTCTGACCGCGTCACGTTGCTTGAATGGAATCGGTGTATTGACTCTGCTTATTCAACCAAGGAAGACAGGGAAATCACAGGCCAACTGGCTTTTCTTAGCGGGTGTCTGACCGCGTCACGTTGCTTGAATGGAATCGGTGTACTGACTCTGCTTATTCAACCAAGGAAGACAGGGAAATCACAAGCCAACTGGCTTTTCTTAGCGGGTGTCTGACCGCGTCACGTTGCTTGAATGGAATCGGTGTATTAACTCTGCTTATTCAACCAAGGAAGACAGGGAAATCACAAGCCAACTGGCTTTTCTTAGCGGGTGTCTGACCGCGTCACGTTGCTTGAATGGAATCGGTGTATTGACTCTGCTTATTCAACCAAGGAAGACAGGGAAATCACAAGCCAACTGGCTTTTCTTAGCGGGTGTCTGACTGCGTCACGTTGCTTGAATGGAGTCGGTGTATTGACTCTGCTTATTCAACCAAGGAAGACAGGGAAATCACAAGCCAACTGGCTTTTCTTAGCGGGTGTCTGAACGCGTCACGTTGCTTGAATGGAATCGGTGTATTGACTCTGCTTATTCAACCAAGGAAGACAGGGAAATCACAAGCCAACTGGCTTTTCTTAGCGGGTGTCTGACCGCGTCACGTTGCTTGAATGGAATCGGTGTATTGACTCTGCTTATTCAACCAAGGAAGACAGGGAAATCACAAGCCAACTGGCTTTTCTTAGCGGGTGTCTGACTGCGTCACGTTGCTTGAATGGAATCGGTGTATTGACTCTGCTTATTCAACCAAGGAAGACAGGGAAATCACAAGCCAACTGGCTTTTCTTAGCGGGTGTCTGACCGCGTCACGTTGCTTGAATGGAATCGGTGTATTGACTCTGCTTATTCAACCAAGGAAGACAGGGAAATCACAAGCCAACTGGCTTTTCTTAGCGGGTGTCTGACCGCGTCACGTTGCTTGAATGGAATCGGTGTATTGACTCTCCTTATTCAACCAAGGAAGACAGGGAAATCACAAGCCAACTGGCTTTTCTTAGCGGGTGTCTGACCGCGTCACGTTGCTTGAATGGAATCGGTGTATTGACTCTGCTTATTCAACCAGGGAAGACAGGGAAATCACAAGCCAACTGGCTTTTCTTAGCGGGTGTCTGACCGCGTCACGTTGCTTGAATGGAATCGCTGTATTGACTCTGCTTATTCAACCAAGGAAGACAGGGAAATCACAAGCCAACTGGCTTTTCTTAGCGGGTGTCTGACTGCGTCACGTTGCTTGAATGGAATCGGTGTATTGACTCTGCTTATTCAACCAAGGAAGACAGGGAAATCACAAGCCAACTGGCTTTTCTTAGCGGGTGTCTGACTGCGTCACGTTGCTTGAATGGAATCGGTGTATTGACTCTCCTTATTCAACCAAGGAAGACAGGGAAATCACAAGCCAACTGGCTTTTCTTAGCGGGTGTCTGACCGCGTCACGTTGCTTGAATGGAATCGGTGTATTGACTCTGCTTATTCAACCAAGGAAGACAGGGAAACCACAAGCCAACTGGCTTTTCTTAGCGTGTGTCTGACCGCGTCACGTTGCTTGAATGGAATCGCTGTATTGACTCTGCTTATTCAACCAAGGAAGACAGGGAAATCACAAGCCAACTGGCTTTTCTTAGCGGGTGTCTGACCGCGTCACGTTGCTTGAATGGAATCGGTGTATTGACTCTGCTTATTCAACCAAGGAAGACAGGGAAATCACAAGCCAACTGGCTTTTCTTAGCGGGTGTCTGACTGCGTCACGTTGCTTGAATGGAGTCGGTGTATTGACTCTGCTTGTTCAACCAAGGAAGACAGGGAAATCACAAGCCAGCTGGCTTTTCTTAGCGGGTGTCTGACCGCGTCACGTTGCTTGAATGGAATCGGTGTATTGACTCTGCTTATTCAACCAAGGAAGACAGGGAAATCACAAGCCAACTGGCTTTTCTTAGCGGGTGTCTGACCGCGTCACGTTGCTTGAATGGAATCGGTGTATTGACTCTCCTTATTCAACCAAGGAAGACAGGGAAATCACAAGCCAACTGGCTTTTCTTAGCGGGTGTCTGACCACGTCACGTTGCTTGAATGGAATCGGTGTATTGACTCTCCTTATTCAACCAAGGAAGACAGGGAAATCACAAGCCAACTGGCTTTTCTTAGCGGGTGTCTGACCGCGTCACGTTGCTTGAATGGAATCGCTGTATTGACTCTCCTTATTCAACCAAGGAAGACAGGGAAATCACAAGCCAACTGGCTTTTCTTAGCGGGTGTCTGACCGCGTCACGTTGCTTGAATGGAATCGGTGTATTGACTCTGCTTATTCAACCAAGGAAGACAGGGAAATCACAAGCCAACTGGCTTTTCTTAGCGGGTGTCTGACCGCGTCACGTTGCTTGAATGGAATCGCTGTATTGACTCTGCTTATTCAACCAAGGAAGACAGGGAAATCACAAGCCAACTGGCTTTTCTTAGCGGGTGTCTGACTGCGTCACGTTGCTTGAATGGAATCGGTGTATTGACTCTGCTTATTCAACCAAGGAAGACAGGGAAATCACAAGCCAACTGGCTTTTCTTAGCGGGTGTCTGACTGCGTCACGTTGCTTGAATGGAATCGGTGTATTGACTCTCCTTATTCAACCAAGGAAGACAGGGAAATCACAAGCCAACTGGCTTTTCTTAGCGGGTGTCTGACCGCGTCACGTTGCTTGAATGGAATCGGTGTATTGACTCTGCTTATTCAACCAAGGAAGACAGGGAAATCACAAGCCAACTGGCTTTTCTTAGCGGGTGTCTGACCGCGTCACGTTGCTTGAATGGAATCGCTGTATTGACTCTGCTTATTCAACCTAGGAAGACAGGGAAATCACAAGCCAACTGGCTTTTCTTAGCGGGTGTCTGACCGCGTCACGTTGCTTGAATGGAATCGGTGTATTGACTCTGCTTATTCAACCAAGGAAGACAGGGAAATCACAAGCCAACTGGCTTTTCTTAGCGGGTGTCTGACTGCGTCACGTTGCTTGAATGGAGTCGGTGTATTGACTCTGCTTGTTCAACCAAGGAAGACAGGGAAATCACAAGCCAACTGGCTTTTCTTAGCGGGTGTCTGACCGCGTCACGTTGCTTGAATGGAATCGGTGTATTGACTCTGCTTATTCAACCAAGGAAGACAGGGAAATCACAAGCCAACTGGCTTTTCTTAGCGGGTGTCTGACCGCGTCACGTTGCTTGAATGGAATCGGTGAATTGACTCTCCTTATTCAACCAAGGAAGACAGGGAAATCACAAGCCAAATGGCTTTTCTTAGCGGGTGTCTGACCACGTCACGTTGCTTGAATGGAATCGGTGTATTGACTCTCCTTATTCAACCAAGGAAGACAGGGAAATCACAAGCCAACAGGCTTTTCTTAGCGGGTGTCTGATTGCGTCACGTTGCTTGAATGGAATCGGTGTATTGACTCTGCTTATTTAACCAAGGAAGACAGGGAAATCACAAGCCAACTGGCTTTTCTTAGCGGGTGTCTGACCGCGTCACGTTGCTTGAATGGAATCGGTGTATTGACTCTGCTTATTCAACCAAGGAAGACAGGGAAATCACAAGCCAAGTGGCTTTTCTTAGCGGGTGTCTGACCACGTCACGTTGCTTGAATGGAATCGGTGTATTGACTCTGCTTATTCAACCAAGGAAGACAGGGAAATCACAAGCCAACTGGCTTTTCTTTGCGGGTGTCTGACCGCGTCACGTTGCTTGAATGGAATCGGTGTATTGACTCTGCTTATTCAACCAAGGAAGACAGGGAAATCACAAGCCAACTGGCTTTTCTTAGCGGGTGTCTGACCGCGTCACGTTGCTTGAATGGAATCGGTGTATTGACTCTGCTTATTCAACCAAGGAAGACAGGGAAATCACAAGCCAACTGGCTTTTCTTAGCGGGTGTCTGACCGCGTCACGTTGCTTGAATGGAATCGGTGTATTGACTCTGCTTATTCAACCAAGGAAGACAGGGAAATCACAAGCCAACTGGCTTTTCTTAGCGGGTGTCTGACCGCGTCACGTTGCTTGAATGGAGTCGGTGTATTGACTCTGCTTATTCAACCAAGGAAGACAGGGAAATCACAAGCCAACTGGCTTTTCTTAGCGGGTGTCTGACCGCGTCACGTTGCTTGAATGGAATCGGTGTATTGACTCTGCTTATTCAACCAAGGAAGACAGGGAAATCACAAGCCAACTGGCTTTTCTTAGCGGGTGTCTGACCGCGTCACGTTGCTTGAATGGAATCGGTGTATTGACTCTCCTTATTCAACCAAGGAAGACAGGGAAATCACAAGCCAACTGGCTTTTCTTAGCGGGTGTCTGACCGCGTCACGTTGCTTGAATGGAATCGGTGTATTGACTCTGCTTATTCAACCAAGGAAGACAGGGAAATCACAAGCCAACTGGCTTTTCTTAGCGGGTGTCTGACCGCGTCACGTTGCTTGAATGGAATCGCTGTATTGACTCTGCTTATTCAACCAAGGAAGACAGGGAAATCACAAGCCAACTGGCTTTTCTTAGCGGGTGTCTGACCGCGTCACGTTGCTTGAATGGAATCGGTGTATTGACTCTGCTTATTCAACCAAGGAAGACAGGGAAATCACAAGCCAACTGGCTTTTCTTAGCGGGTGTCTGACTGCGTCACGTTGCTTGAATGGAGTCGGTGTATTGACTCTGCTTGTTCAACCAAGGAAGACAGGGAAATCCCAACTGGCTTTTCTTAGCGGGTGTCTGACCGCGTCACGTTGCTTGAATGGAATCGGTGTATTGACTCTGCTTATTCAACCAAGGAAGACAGGGAAATCACAAGCCAACTGGCTTTTCTTAGCGGGTGTCTGACCGCGTCACGTTGCTTGAATGGAATCGGTGAATTGACTCTCCTTATTCAACCAAGGAAGACAGGGAAATCACAAGCCAACTGGCTTTTCTTAGCGGGTGTCTGACCACGTCACGTTGCTTGAATGGAATCGGTGTATTGACTCTCCTTATTCAACCAAGGAAGACAGGGAAATCACAAGCCAACTGGCTTTTCTTAGCGGGTGTCTGACCGCGTCACGTTGCTTGAATGGAATCGGTGTATTGACTCTGCTTATTTAACCAAGGAAGACAGGGAAATCACAAGCCAACTGGCTTTTCTTAGCGGGTGTCTGACCGCGTCACGTTGCTTGAATGGAATCGGTGTATTGACTCTGCTTATTCAACCAAGGAAGACAGGGAAATCACAAGCCAAGTGGCTTTTCTTAGCGGGTGTCTGACCACGTCACGTTGCTTGAATGGAATCGGTGTATTGACTCTGCTTATTCAACCAAGGAAGACAGGGAAATCACAAGCCAACTGGCTTTTCTTTGCGGGTGTCTGACCGCGTCACGTTGCTTGAATGGAATCGGTGTATTGACTCTGCTTATTCAACCAAGGAAGACAGGGAAATCACAAGCCAACTGGCTTTTCTTAGCGGGTGTCTGACCGCGTCACGTTGCTTGAATGGAATCGGTGTATTGACTCTGCTTATTCAACCAAGGAAGACAGGGAAATCACAAGCCAACTGGCTTTTCTTAGCGGGTGTCTGACTGCGTCACGTTGCTTGAATGGAATCGGTGTATTGGCTCTGCTTATTCAACCAAGGAAGACAGGGAAATCACAAGCCAACTGGCTTTTCTTAGCGGGTGTCTGACCGCGTCACGTTGCTTGAATGGAGTCGGTGTATTGACTCTGCTTATTCAACCAAGGAAGACAGGGAAATCACAAGCCAACTGGCTTTTCTTAGCGGGTGTCTGACCGCGTCACGTTGCTTGAATGGAATCGGTGTATTGACTCTGCTTATTCAACCAAGGAAGACAGGGAAATCACAAGCCAACTGGCTTTTCTTAGCGGGTGTCTGACCGCGTCACGTTGCTTGAATGGAATCGGTGTATTGACTCTGCTTATTCAACCAAGGAAGACAGGGAAATCACAAGCCAACTGGCTTTTCTTAGCGGGTGTCTGACCGCGTCACGTTGCTTGAATGGAATCGGTGTATTGACTCTGCTTATTCAACCAGGGAAGACAGGGAAATCACAAGCCAACTGGCTTTTCTTAGCGGGTGTCTGACCGCGTCACGTTGCTTGAATGGAATCGGTGTATTGACTCTGCTTATTCAACCAAGGAAGACAGGGAAATCACAAGCCAACTGGCTTTTCTTAGCGGGTGTCTGACCGCGTCACGTTGCTTGAATGGAATCGGTGTATTGACTCTGCTTATTCAACCAAGGAAGACAGGGAAATCACAAGCCAACTGGCTTTTCTTAGCGGGTGTCTGACCGCGTCACGTTGCTTGAATGGAATCGGTGTATTGACTCTGCTTATTCAACCAAGGAAGACAGGGAAATCACAAGCCAACTGGCTTTTCTTAGCGGGTGTCTGACCGCGTCACGTTGCTTGAATGGAATCGGTGTATTGACTCTGCTTATTCAACCAGGGAAGACAGGGAAATCACAAGCCAACTAGCTTTTCTTAGCGGGTGTCTGACCGCGTCACGTTGCTTGAATGGAATCGGTGTATTGACTCTGCTTATTCAACCAAGGAAGACAGGGAAATCACAAGCCAACTGGCTTTTCTTAGCGGGTGTCTGACCGCGTCACGTTGCTTGAATGGAATCGGTGTATTGACTCTGCTTATTCAACCAAGGAAGACAGGGAAATCACAAGCCAACTGGCTTTTCTTAGCGGGTGTCTGACCGCGTCACGTTGCTTGAATGAAATCGGTGTATTGACTCTGCTTATTCAACCAAGGAAGACAGGGAAATCACAGGCCAACTGGCTTTTCTTAGCGGGTGTCTGACCGCGTCACGTTGCTTGAATGGAATCGGTGTACTGACTCTGCTTATTCAACCAAGGAAGACAGGGAAATCACAAGCCAACTGGCTTTTCTTAGCGGGTGTCTGACCGCGTCACGTTGCTTGAATGGAATAGGTGTATTAACTCTGCTTATTCAACCAAGGAAGACAGGGAAATCACAAGCCAACTGGCTTTTCTTAGCGGGTGTCTGACCGCGTCACGTTGCTTGAATGGAATCGGTGTATTGACTCTGCTTATTCAACCAAGGAAGACAGGGAAATCACAAGCCAACTGGCTTTTCTTAGCGGGTGTCTGACTGCGTCACGTTGCTTGAATGGAGTCGGTGTATTGACTCTGCTTATTCAACCAAGGAAGACAGGGAAATCACAAGCCAACTGGCTTTTCTTAGCGGGTGTCTGAACGCGTCACGTTGCTTGAATGGAATCGGTGTATTGACTCTGCTTATTCAACCAAGGAAGACAGGGAAATCACAAGCCAACTGGCTTTTCTTAGCGGGTGTCTGACCGCGTCACGTTGCTTGAATGGAATCGGTGTATTGACTCTGCTTATTCAACCAAGGAAGACAGGGAAATCACAAGCCAACTGGCTTTTCTTAGCGGGTGTCTGACTGCGTCACGTTGCTTGAATGGAATCGGTGTATTGACTCTGCTTATTCAACCAAGGAAGACAGGGAAATCACAAGCCAACTGGCTTTTCTTAGCGGGTGTCTGACCGCGTCACGTTGCTTGAATGGAATCGGTGTATTGACTCTGCTTATTCAACCAAGGAAGACAGGGAAATCACAAGCCAACTGGCTTTTCTTAGCGGGTGTCTGACCGCGTCACGTTGCTTGAATGGAATCGGTGTATTGACTCTGCTTATTCAACCAAGGAAGACAGGGAAATCACAAGCCAACTGGCTTTTCTTAGCGGGTGTCTGACCGCGTCACGTTGCTTGAATGGAATCGGTGTATTGACTCTGCTTATTCAACCAGGGAAGACAGGGAAATCACAAGCCAACTGGCTTTTCTTAGCGGGTGTCTGACTGCGTCACGTTGCTTGATGGAATCGGTGTATTGACTCTGCTAATTCAACCAAGGAAGACAGGGAAATCACAAGCCAACTGGCTTTTCTTAGCGGGTGTCTGACCGCGTCACGTTGCTTGAATGGAATCGGTGTATTGACTCTCCTTATTCAACCAAGGAAGACAGGGAAATCACAAGCCAACTGGCTTTTCTTAGCGGGTGTCTGACCGCGTCACGTTGCTTGAATGGAATCGGTGTATTGACTCTGCTTATTCAACCAAGGAAGACAGGGAAATCACAAGCCAACTGGCTTTTCTTAGCGGGTGTCTGACCGCGTCACGTTGCTTGAATGGAATCGCTGTATTGACTCTGCTTATTCAACCAAGGAAGACAGGGAAATCACAAGCCAACTGGCTTTTCTTAGCGGGTGTCTGACTGCGTCACGTTGCTTGAATGGAATCGGTGTATTGACTCTGCTTATTCAACCAAGGAAGACAGGGAAATCACAAGCCAACTGGCTTTTCTTAGCGGGTGTCTGACTGCGTCACGTTGCTTGAATGGAATCGGTGTATTGACTCTGCTTATTCAACCAAGGAAGACTGGGAAATCACAAGCCAACTGGCTTTTCTTAGCGGGTGTCTGACTGCGTCACGTTGCTTGAATGGAATCGGTGTATTGACTCTGCTTATTCAACCAAGGAAGACAGGGAAATCACAAGCCAACTGGCTTTTCTTAGCGGGTGTCTGACCGCGTCACGTTGCTTGAATGGAATCGGTGTATTGACTCTGCTTATTCAACCAAGGAAGACAGGGAAATCACAAGCCAACTGGCTTTTCTTAGCGGGTGTCTGACCGCGTCACGTTGCTTGAATGGAATCGGTGTATTGACTCTGCTTATTCAACCAAGGAAGACAGGGAAATCACAAGCCGACTGGCTTTTCTTAGCGGGTGTCTGACCGCGTCACGTTGCTTGAATGGAATCGGTGTATTGACTCTGCTTATTCAACCAGGGAAGACAGGGAAATCACAAGCCAACTGGCTTTTCTTAGCGGGTGTCTGACCGCGTCACGTTGCTTGAATGGAATCGGTGTATTGACTCTGCTTATTCAACCAAGGAAGACAGGGAAATCACAAGCCAACTGGCTTTTCTTAGCGGGTGTCTGACCGCGTCACGTTGCTTGAATGGAATCGGTGTATTGACTCTGCTAATTCAACCAAGGAAGACAGGGAAATCACAAGCCAACTGGCTTTTCTTAGCGGGTGTCTGACCGCGTCACGTTGCTTGAATGGAATCGGTGTATTGACTCTCCTTATTCAACCAAAGAAGACAGGGAAATCACAAGCCAACTGGCTTTTCTTAGCGGGTGTCTGACCGCGTCACGTTGCTTGAATGGAATCGGTGTATTGACTCTGCTTATTCAACCAAGGAAGACAGGGAAATCACAAGCCAACTGGCTTTTCTTAGCGGGTGTCTGACCGCGTCACGTTGCTTGAATGGAATCGCTGTATTGACTCTGCTTATTCAACCAAGGAAGACAGGGAAATCACAAGCCAACTGGCTTTTCTTAGCGGGTGTCTGACTGCGTCACGTTGCTTGAATGGAATCGGTGTATTGACTCTGCTTATTCAACCAAGGAAGATAGGGAAATCACAAGCCAACTGGCTTTTCTTAGCGGGTGTCTGACCGCGTCACGTTGCTTGAATGGAATCGGTGTATTGACTCTGCTTATTCAACCAAGGAAGACAGGGAAATCACAAGCCAACTGGCTTTTCTTAGCGGGTGTCTGACCGCGTCACGTTGCTTGAATGGAATCGGTGTATTGACTCTGCTTATTCAACCAAGGAAGACAGGGAAATCACAAGCCAACTGGCTTTTCTTAGCGGGTGTCTGACTGCGTCACGTTGCTTGAATGGAGTCGGTGTATTGACTCTGCTTGTTCAACCAAGGAAGACAGGGAAATCACAAGCCAACTGGCTTTTCTTAGCGGGTGTCTGAAAGCGTCACGTTGCTTGAATGGAATCGGTGTATTGACTCTGCTTATTCAACCAAGGAAGACAGGGAAATCACAAGCCAACTGGCTTTTCTTAGCGGGTGTCTGACCGCGTCACGTTGCTTGAATGGAATCGGTGAATTGACTCTCCTTATTCAACCAAGGAAGACAGGGAAATCACAAGCCAACTGGCTTTTCTTAGCGGGTGTCTGACCACGTCACGTTGCTTGAATGGAATCGGTGTATTGACTCTCCTTATTCAACCAAGGAAGACAGGGAAATCACAAGCCGACTGGCTTTTCTTAGCGGGTGTCTGACCGCGTCACGTTGCTTGAATGGAATCGGTGTATTGACTCTGCTTATTTAACCAAGGAAGACAGGGAAATCACAAGCCAACTGGCTTTTCTTAGCGGGTGTCTGACCGCGTCACGTTGCTTGAATGGAATCGGTGTATTGACTCTGCTTATTCAACCAAGGAAGACAGGGAAATCACAAGCCAAGTGGCTTTTCTTAGCGGGTGTCTGACCACGTCACGTTGCTTGAATGGAATCGGTGTATTGACTCTGCTTATTCAACCAAGGAAGACAGGGAAATCACAAGCCAACTGGCTTTTCTTTGCGGGTGTCTGACCGCGTCACGTTGCTTGAATGGAATCGGTGTATTGACTCTGCTTATTCAACCAAGGAAGACAGGGAAGTCACAAGCCAACTGGCTTTTCTTAGCGGGTGTCTGACCGCGTCACGTTGCTTGAATGGAATCGGTGTATTGACTCTGCTTATTCAACCAAGGAAGACAGGCAAATCACAAGCCAACTGGCTTTTCTTAGCGGGTGTCTGACTGCGTCACGTTGCTTGAATGGAATCGGTGTATTGACTCTGCTTATTCAACCAAGGAAGACAGGGAAATCACAAGCCAACTGGCTTTTCTTAGCGGGTGTCTGACCGCGTCACGTTGCTTGAATGGAGTCGGTGTATTGACTCTGCTTATTCAACCAAGGAAGACAGGGAAATCACAAGCCAACTGGCTTTTCTTAGCGGGTGTCTGACCGCGTCACGTTGCTTGAATGGAATCGGTGTATTGACTCTGCTTATTCAACCAAGGAAGACAGGGAAATCACAAGCCAACTGGCTTTTCTTAGCGGGTGTCTGACCGCGTCACGTTGCTTGAATGGAATCGGTGTATTGACTCTGCTTATTTAACCAAGGAAGACAGGGAAATCACAAGCCAACTGGCTTTTCTTAGCGGGTGTCTGACCGCGTTACGTTGCTTGAATGGAATCGGTGTATTGACTCTGCTTATTCAACCAAGGAAGACAGGGAAATCACAAGCCAACTGGCTTTTCTTAGCGGGTGTCTGACTGCGTCACGTTGCTTGAATGGAATCGGTGTATTGACTCTCCTTATTCAACCAAGGAAGACAGGGAAATCACAAGCCAACAGGCTTTTCTTAGCGGGTGTCTGACCGCGTCACGTTGCTTGAATGGAATCGGTGAATTGACTCTCCTTATTCAACCAAGAAAGACAGGGAAATCACAAGCCAACTGGCTTTTCTTAGCGGGTGTCTGACCGCGTCGCGTTGCTTGAATGGAATCGGTGTATTGACTCTGCTTATTCAACCAAGGAAGACAGGGAAATCACAAGCCAACTGGCTTTTCTTAGCGGGTGTCTGACTGCGTCACGTTGCTTGAATGGAGTCGGTGTATTGACTCTGCTTGTTCAACCAAGGAAGACAGGGAAATCACAAGCCAACTGGCTTTTCTTAGCGGGTGTCTGAAAGCGTCACGTTGCTTGAATGGAATCGGTGTATTGACTCTGCTTATTCAACCAAGGAAGACAGGGAAATCACAAGCCAACTGGCTTTTCTTAGCGGGTGTCTGACCGCGTCACGTTGCTTGAATGGAATCGGTGAATTGACTCTCCTTATTCAACCAAGGAAGACAGGGAAATCACAAGCCAACTGGCTTTTCTTAGCGGGTGTCTGACCACGTCACGTTGCTTGAATGGAATCGGTGTATTGACTCTCCTTATTCAACCAAGGAAGACAGGGAAATCACAAGCCGACTGGCTTTTCTTAGCGGGTGTCTGACCGCGTCACGTTGCTTGAATGGAATCGGTGTATTGACTCTGCTTATTTAACCAAGGAAGACAGGGAAATCACAAGCCAACTGGCTTTTCTTAGCGGGTGTCTGACCGCGTCACGTTGCTTGAATGGAATCGGTGTATTGACTCTGCTTATTCAACCAAGGAAGACAGGGAAATCACAAGCCAAGTGGCTTTTCTTAGCGGGTGTCTGACCACGTCACGTTGCTTGAATGGAATCGGTGTATTGACTCTGCTTATTCAACCAAGGAAGACAGGGAAATCACAAGCCAACTGGCTTTTCTTTGCGGGTGTCTGACCGCGTCACGTTGCTTGAATGGAATCGGTGTATTGACTCTGCTTATTCAACCAAGGAAGACAGGGAAGTCACAAGCCAACTGGCTTTTCTTAGCGGGTGTCTGACCGCGTCACGTTGCTTGAATGGAATCGGTGTATTGACTCTGCTTATTCAACCAAGGAAGACAGGCAAATCACAAGCCAACTGGCTTTTCTTAGCGGGTGTCTGACTGCGTCACGTTGCTTGAATGGAATCGGTGTATTGACTCTGCTTATTCAACCAAGGAAGACAGGGAAATCACAAGCCAACTGGCTTTTCTTAGCGGGTGTCTGACCGCGTCACGTTGCTTGAATGGAGTCGGTGTATTGACTCTGCTTATTCAACCAAGGAAGACAGGGAAATCACAAGCCAACTGGCTTTTCTTAGCGGGTGTCTGACCGCGTCACGTTGCTTGAATGGAATCGGTGTATTGACTCTGCTTATTCAACCAAGGAAGACAGGGAAATCACAAGCCAACTGGCTTTTCTTAGCGGGTGTCTGACCGCGTCACGTTGCTTGAATGGAATCGGTGTATTGACTCTGCTTATTTAACCAAGGAAGACAGGGAAATCACAAGCCAACTGGCTTTTCTTAGCGGGTGTCTGACCGCGTTACGTTGCTTGAATGGAATCGGTGTATTGACTCTGCTTATTCAACCAAGGAAGACAGGGAAATCACAAGCCAACTGGCTTTTCTTAGCGGGTGTCTGACTGCGTCACGTTGCTTGAATGGAATCGGTGTATTGACTCTCCTTATTCAACCAAGGAAGACAGGGAAATCACAAGCCAACAGGCTTTTCTTAGCGGGTGTCTGACCGCGTCACGTTGCTTGAATGGAATCGGTGAATTGACTCTCCTTATTCAACCAAGGAAGACAGGGAAATCACAAGCCAACTGGCTTTTCTTAGCGGGTGTCTGACCGCGTCGCGTTGCTTGAATGGAATCGGTGTATTGACTCTGCTTATTCAACCAAGGAAGACAGGGAAATCACAAGCCAACTGGCTTTTCTTAGCGGGTGTCTGACCGCGTCACGTTGCTTGAATGGAATCGGTGTATTGACTCTGCTTATTCAACCAAGGAAGACAGGGAAATCACAAGCCAACTGGCTTTTCTTAGCGGGTGTCTGACCGCGTCACGTTGCTTGAATGGAATCGGTGTATTGACTCTGCTTATTCAACCAAGGAAGACAGGGAAATCACAAGCCAACTGGCTTTTCTTAGCGGGTGTCTGACCGCGTCACGTTGCTTGAATGGAATCGGTGTATTGACTCTGCTAATTCAACCAAGGAAGACAGGGAAATCACAAGCCAACTGGCTTTTCTTAGCGGGTGTCTGACCGCGTCACGTTGCTTGAATGGAATCGGTGTATTGACTCTGCTTATTCAACCAAGGAAGACTGGGAAATCACAAGCCAACTGGCTTTTCTTAGCGGGTGTCTGATCGTGTCACGTTGCTTGAATGGAATCGGTGTCTTACACAATGCAATTTCCGGCCAAATCCTACGTTGCCTTCCATATTCTTTAATCATGATTTGATTAAAATTGAAAATTTATTTCTACTTATTTTACTATTCTTGAGTTTATTCATGGAGACAAATTAAGAATTCCTATCCTAGCAACGACGAAACCGCTTAACCAACAAGCCAGAGCAATTCAAAGCTCCAATCCTATTCATACGCCATTGCTATAAAACTTTATAACCCAGCAATTTGTAAGCCAGTTGCAAGAATTACCACCAACTTTGTCAGATTTGTGTCAGCCTGAGCCGCCTCTGAGGGCATCACCTGCCTTGCCTGACGAAGTACTCGTAAGATATTCGCAAATTAGCAGCGTGTTTCGGCGAACGCGACTGAAGGCTCTAAAATCAACAAGAATCCTGCAATCTGGCGTTAAATCTGTGGCCAGCGGCGCCGGGCTCGAGAGGACGGCCTGGAAATCTGCATGCAGATTTATGCGGACAACGTCGGTGCGATGGTCAAGCCACCTCGGTGCTGCTGTCACGTGGTGGGACAAACACGTCGGTCTCGCAGACATGCACGCTGACTTGCTCGGGACACCGATGTCACACTTGTCTAGCGAAATCATCGGGAAGTGTACAAATATCTGTTTGATCCACGGTCATTTTCAAGATTCTTTAGATGTTTTTTCAGTTTTATTTTGTTTTGACCTCCATGCTGGAATAAGTTTCCGATTATTTTGTTTGTTGAGAAGAATTCGATGAAATTTTCCAGCAATATTATCCCTGCGGCTGCCGGGGCAGAGTTGAATTTATAATGCTATATGTCTTGCCGCGATCCTTACTGAATGTAAACACGTTGTATCGTTTTTTATATTTCGACTAAGTTTATATATATATTTTTTATGGCTTTGTGTAACGTAAATACGGTGTAAAATTTCTTGTTTTCAGAAAAACAATTTCACTGGTTTATTGAAAGCTAACCTCCCTGCAAACTCAAACTTTTCTCAAAGCTTCCAAAGCCGTGCTGTCTGCATTATCAACGGTCTATAAACAGTAAAGGAGTTTCTACTCCAAACTATAACGTGATTAGGAAAATACATTAGTCTCAACAAACTAATGACTTTATTATGCTTTTCAGCGGTTTCCCAGTTCTTTCACTCTGATTCTATTCTCAATCAGCATCATTCAAATAACGCTCATCCACATCGCAGTTAAAAACACAGTGTGTGAAGCCAGCTTTTTAAATGAACGCAGGAGCTTGAAACAAGACCCAATCAGATACCGAAAATGACGGAATCCGACGGACAAGTTAACCGGCACCTTAAAACAGATCGGCGTGGTGCTGCGGGCTGCTTGCCGGAAAACCGGTACCGGTGCCGGTACCGGCGCGGGGAATCCGAGCCGGTCCACCGAGCCAGCCATGCGGCACAAAACGGTTCCACTTTGAGTGTCTGCAATCTTTTATAGCGTGCATCGTATGCTTGCTTTTTTGCGTTGCGTCGATTTTGATTGCAAATGTCAACCACAGCCTTGTGTATGGTTTGGCAAACGTGGCTGCGTGCCGCCAAGGGGACCGTGTTCGCTTCGCGGATCTGTGCTTGCTCGAGTTGCTCGAGTTGCTCGAGTTGCTCGAGTTGCTTGAGTTGCTTGAGTTGCTTGAGTTGCTTGAGTTGCTTGAGTTGCTTGAGTTGCTTAAGTTGCTCGAGTTGCTTGAGTTGCTTGAGTTGCTCGAGTTGCTTAAGTTGCTCGAGTTGCTTGAGTTGCTTGAGTTGCTCGAGTTGCTCGAGTTGCTCGAGTTGCTCGAGTTGCTCGAGTTGCTTGAGTTGCTCGAGTTGCTTGAGTTGCTTGAGTTGCTCGAGTTGCTTGAGTTGCTTGAGTTGCTCGAGTTGCTCGAGTTGCTTGAGTTGCTTGAGTTGCTCGAGTTGCTTGAGTTGCTTGAGTTGCTCGAGTTGCTCGAGTTGCTTGAGTTGCTCGAGTTGCTTGAGTTGCTTGAGTTGCTCGAGTTGCTCGAGTTGATCGAGTTGGTCGAGTTGCTCGAGTTGGTCGAGTTGCTCGAGTTGGTCGAGTTGCTCGAGTTGCTTGAGTTATCTGGAATGAGAAAGGCGACAAAAATAAGATGTAGACGATCGAAGAAAATCGATAGAGTTGTTGAAAGTCGAGGTAAGAAGTGTTAATAGATCTTGAATTGGCTTGAATAGCCAAACAGAGCTGCCATAGGTGTTATTGTGGAGGGGGGAATAATATGCTCACGTCATCAATTGTGTCCGGAATTCCTTTATTGACTAGCGTAACGAGCGTAGCGAGTGAAGCGAAACTTCGCGCTACTTCCAACTCTCTTACGCACTAAGAGCTTATCAAAAAGCCACCCTGAGCCAGACTTGAACACTCAGAATTGACTTTTTTGGCGCAAAATCAAGTAATCCGAGAAGCAGTATCCCTCTTTTTCTTGCCAGCCTATCTTTCTCTCTCTCGGTCTGTCCAGCCGTCTGCAGAAAACCAAGTGTAACCAATCGGCCACCGCCTCCGAGACCGATCACCGTCGTCTGCATTTGCATCCGAGGTTGTTTCGGCAGGGACACGTGACATAGGTAACGTCCGTAGCACGCTGGCTGCGAGGCGGACGGCTGGGAACGTGCGACGCGTTCGGTGGGACGTTGAAGCGCGTAGCACGCTGGCTGCGAGGCGGACGGCTGGGAACGTGCGACGCGTTCGGTGGGACGTTGAAGCGCGTAGCACGCTGGCTGCGAGGCGGACGGCTGGGAACGTGCGACGCGTTCGGTGGGACGTTGAAGCGCGTAGCACGCTGGGTTGCGAGGCGGACGGCTGGGAACGTGCGACGCGTTCGGTGGGACATTGAAGCGCGTAGCACGCTGGCTGCGAGGCGGACGGCTGGGAACGTGCGACGCGTTCGTTGGGACGTTGAAGCGCGTAGCACGCTGGCTGCGAGGCGGACGGCTGGGAACGTGCGACGCGTTCGGTGGGACGTTGAAGCGCGTAGCACGCTGGCTGCGAGGCGGACGGCTGGGAACGTGCGACGCGTTCGGTGGGACGCTGAAGCGCGTAGCACGCTGGCTGCGAGGCGGACGGCTGGGAACGTGCGACGCGTTCGGTGGGACGTTGAAGCGCGTAGCACGCTGGCTGCGAGGCGGACGGCTGGGAACGTGCGACGCGTTCGGTGGGACGTTGAAGCGCGTAGCACGCTGGCTGCGAGGCGGACGGCTGGGAACGTGCGACGCGTTCGGTGGGACATTGAAGCGCGTAGCACGCTGGCTGCGAGGCGGACGGCTGGGAACGTGCGACGCGTTCGGTGGGACGTTGAAGCGCGTAGCACGCTGGCTGCGAGGCGGACGGCTGGGAACGTGCGACGCGTTCGGTGGGACGTTGAAGCGCGTAGCACGCTGGGTTGCGAGGCGGACGGCTGGGAACGTGCGACGCGTTCGGTGGGACATTGAAGCGCGTAGCACGCTGGCTGCGAGGCGGACGGCTGGGAACGTGCGACGCGTTCGGTGGGACATTGAAGCGCGTAGCACGCTGGCTGCGAGGCGGACGGCTGGGAACGTGCGACGCGTTCGGTGGGACGTTGAAGCGCGTAGCACGCTGGGTTGCGAGGCGGACGGCTGGGAACGTGCGACGCGTTCGGTGGGACATTGAAGCGCGTAGCACGCTGGCTGCGAGGCGGACGGCTGGGAACGTGCGACGCGTTCGTTGGGACGTTGAAGCGCGTAGCACGCTGGCTGCGAGGCGGACGGCTGGGAACGTGCGACGCGTTCGGTGGGACGCTGAAGCGCGTAGCACGCTGGCTGCGAGGCGGACGGCTGGGAACGTGCGACGCGTTCGGTGGGACGTTGAAGCGCGTAGCACGCTGGCTGCGAGGCGGACGGCTGGGAACGTGCGACGCGTTCGGTGGGACGTTGAAGCGCGTAGCACGCTGGCTGCGAGGCGGACGGCTGGGAACGAGCGACGCGTTCGGTGGGACGTTGAAGCGCGTAGCACGCTGGGTTGCGAGGCGGACGGCTGGGAACGCGCGACGCGTTCGGTGGGACGTTGAAGCGCGTAGCACGCTGGGTGCGAGGCGGACGGCTGGGAACGTGCGACGCGTTCGGTGGGACGTTGAAGCGCGTAGCACGCTGGCTGCGAGGCGGACGGCTGGGAACGTGCGACGCGTTCGTTGGGACGTTGAAGCGCGTAGCACGCTGGCTGCGAGGCGGACGGCTGGGAACGTGCGACGCGTTCGGTGGGACGTTGAAGCGCGTAGCACGCTGGCTGCGAGGCGGACGGCTGGGAACGTGCGACGCGTTCGGTGGGACGTTGAAGCGCGTAGCACGCTGGGTTGCGAGGCGGACGGCTGGGAACGTGCGACGCGTTCGGTGGGACGTTGAAGCGCGTAGCACGCTGGGTGCGAGGCGGACGGCTGGGAACGTGCGACGCGTTCGGTGGGACGTTGAAGCGCGTAGCACGCTGGCTGCGAGGCGGACGGCTGGGAACGTGCGACGCGTTCGGTGGGACGTTGAAGCGCGTAGCACGCTGGCTGCGAGGCGGACGGCTGGGAACGTGCGACGCGTTCGGTGGGACGGTGAAGCGCGTAGCACGCTGGCTGCGAGGCGGACGGCTGGGAACGTGCGACGCGTTCGGTGGGACATTGAAGCGCGTAGCACGCTGGCTGCGAGGCGGACGGCTGGGAACGTGCGACGCGTTCGTTGGGACGTTGAAGCGCGTAGCACGCTGGCTGCGAGGCGGACGGCTGGGAACGTGCGACGCGTTCGGTGGGACATTGAAGCGCGTAGCACGCTGGCTGCGAGGCGGACGGCTGGGAACGTGCGACGCGTTCGGTGGGACGTTGAAGCACGTAGCACACTGGGTGCGAGGCGGACGGCTGGGAACGTGCGACGCGTTCGGTGGGACGTTGAATCGCGTAGCACGCTGGCTGCGAGGCGGACGGCTGGGAACGTGCGACGCGTTCGGTGGGACGTTGAAGCGCGTAGCACGCTGGGTGCGAGGCGGACGGCTGGGAACGTGCGACGCGTTCTGTGGGACGTTGAAGCGCGTAGCGCGCTAGCAGCGAGGCGGACGGCTGGGAACGTGCGACGCGTTCGGTGGGACGTTGAAGCGCGTAGCACGCTGGGTGCGAGGCGGACGGCTGGGAACGTGCGACGCGTTCGGTGGGACGTTGAAGCGCGTAGCACGCTGGCTGCGAGGCGGACGGCTGGGAACGTGCGACGCGTTCGGTGGGACGTTGAAGCGCGTAGCACGCTGGCTGCGAGGCGGACGGCTGGGAACGTGCGACGCGTTCGGTGGGACGTTGAAGCGCGTAGCACGCTGGCTGCGAGGCGGACGGCTGGGAACGTGCGACGCGTTCGGTGGGACGTTGAAGCGCGTAGCACGCTGGCGGCGAGGCGGACGGCTGGGAACGTGCGACGCGTTCGGTGGGACGTTGAAGCGCGTAGCACGCTGGCTGCGAGGCGGACGGCTGGGAACGTGCGACGCGTTCGGTGGGACGTTGAAGCGCGTAGCACGCTGGCTGCGAGGCGGACGGCTGGGAACGTGCGACGCGTTCGGTGGGACGTTGAAGCGCGTAGCACGCTGGCTGCAAGGTGGACGGCTGGGAACGTGCGACGCGTTCGGTGGGACGTTGAAGCGCGTAGCACGCTGGCTGCGAGGCGGACGGCTGGGAACGTGCGACGCGTTCGGTGGGACGTTGAAGCGCGTAGCACGCTGGCTGCGAGGCGGACGGCTGGGAACGTGCGACGCGTTCGGTGGGACGTTGAAGCGCGTAGCACGCTGGCTGCGAGGCGGACGGCTGGGAACGTGCGACGCGTTCGGTGGGACGTTGAAGCGCGTAGCACGCTGGGTGCGAGGCGGACGGCTGGGAACGTGCGACGCGTTCGGTGGGACGTTGAATCGCGTAGCACGCTAGCAGCGAGGCGGACGGCTGGGAACGTGCGACGCGTTCGGTGGGACGTTGAAGCGCGTAGCGCGCTAGGTGCGAGGCGGACGGCTGGGAACGTGCGACGCGTTCGGTGGGACGTTGAAGCGCGTAGCACGCTGGGTGCGAGGCGGATGGCTGGGAACGTGCGACGCGTTCGGTGGGACGTTGAAGCGCGTAGCACGCTGGCTGCGAGGCGGACGGCTGGGAACGTGCGACGCGTTCGGTGGGACGTTGAAGCGCGTAGCACGCTGGCTGCGAGGCGGACGGCTGGGAACGTGCGACGCGTTCGGTGGGACGTTGAAGCGCGTAGCGCGCTGGCTGCGAGGCGGACGGCTGGGAACGTGCGACGCGTTCGGTGGGACGTTGAAGCGCGTAGCACGCTGGCTGCGAGGCGGACGGCTGGGAACGTGCGACACGTTCGGTGGGACGTTGAAGCGCGTAGCACGCTGGCTGCAAGGTGGACGGCTGGGAACGTGCGACGCGTTCGGTGGGACGTTGAAGCGCGTAGCACGCTGGCTGCGAGGCGGACGGCTGGGAACGTGCGACGCGTTCGGTGGGACGTTGAAGCGCGTAGCACGCTGGCTGCGAGGCGGACGGCTGGGAACGTGCGACGCGTTCGGTGGGACGTTGAAGCGCGTAGCGCGCTAGGTGCGAGGCGGACGGCTGGGAACGTGCGACGCGTTCGGTGGGACGTTGAAGCGCGTAGCACGCTGGGTGCGAGGCGGATGGCTGGGAACGTGCGACGCGTTCGGTGGGACGTTGAAGCGCGTAGCACGCTGGCTGCGAGGCGGACGGCTTGGAACGTGCGACGCGTTCGGTGGGACGTTGAAGCGCGTAGCACGCTGGGTTGCGAGGCGGACGGCTGGGAACGTGCGACGCGTTCGGTGGGACGTTGAAGCGCGTAGCACGCTGGCTGCGAGGCGGACGGCTGGGAACGTGCGACGCGTTCGGTGGGACGTTGAAGCGCGTAGCACGCTGGCTGCGAGGCGGACGGCTGGGAACGTGCGACGCGTTCGGTGGGACGTTGAAGCGCGTAGCATGCTGGGTTGCGAGGCGGACGGCTGGGAACGTGCGACGCGTTCGGTGGGACGTTGAATCGCGTAGCACGCTGGCTGCGAGGCGGACGGCTGGGAACGTGCGACGCGTTCGGTGGGACGTTGAAGCGCGTAGCGCGCTGGCTGCGAGGCGGACGGCTGGGAACGTGCGACGCGTTCGGTGGGACGTTGAAGCGCGTAGCGCGCTGGCTGCGAGGCGGACGGCTGGGAACGTGCGACGCGTTCGGTGGGACGTTGAAGCGCGTAGCGCGCTAGCAGCGAGGCGGACGGCTGGGAACGCTCTCATCTATACAATCCAGGAAGCAGATCTCAAAACACTGGCACAGTTTCGGCGGTCGGCGCTCAACACATGTGGGGCGCCACTGGTAGCAAAAAAAAGACACAGCCACCTGGACGCGAATGTTCGTATGTTTTTTTTCCCTTTTTTTGTACTCAACCCTTGCGGATATTTTTAGCGTCTGCAGCAAACTACGCACTTGCTGATGTGCTCCCACGTTGTCGCCATGGTGATCTACGAGCTGGTGCGTCAATAAACAGGATCTTCGACAAAACGACCTTGGAGGGGTTAAGCAACGTTGCGCGGGGTCACCGGCCTGGGTGGGTGACCACAAAGCCAAAACGTATACAATGCCGATGAAAATTTGTATATAACTTTGAAACATATGCATGGTTATGATATATTCGTAGTGTGAACTTACAGGCAATGCAAATGTTAAATTGAGTTGAATTCTTGTATTTGTTATGTCCTTCTGATGGTACTTTGGTCAGTTGGTGCAGGCAAAACGTCTTGTATTGAGAAGTACACTTATTTTATTTTTCTGGAGCGTAAGGGAGGGAATGCTGGTTTGCCAACACCGCGAGCGTATTGAGAACTGTTTTAATCAAGTTGACACAAATCACAATGTTCCGATATTTTGACTGAGAGAGGGACTGACCAAGAGATATGATGAGAGCGAATGCGAATGCGAAAGTGCACTCGAACTGCAGGAGCAGGTGGCTTTTATATGCCCTGGCCTATGACGACATATCTTATTTTATCTAAAAATAACTCCAGTGGCAGAGGGCCGATAATAATTAACGAAAGCTAATGAGATGGAAAGATAAAACATAAATGCTTCGCCGAAACACATCTTCACACTGAAATTAACCGATCCCTGATAAGTTTCAGCCTTCCAATTCAGTATCGCCTATTTGAGTATGATATATTAGTTGCAAAATCAAGTATAGCAAAATTAGCAAGCAGGAATCAGGTGTAGCAGCAGCAGAAAACAGCTCGGCGTAAAACACATCAATCACAACATTGATCGGCGCAAGAACTGGAATTATGACAACTAATTGGATCAGATGAAAGCCGAGCGGCTTTGATGAATATTTCATCTGTCTGCAAGCGATCCGCTTCTTGTCCCATCTGGACATACCTCTGCAGACCAACAGCCGGCTTGTCCGCGTCTGCAACGCCCGATGAGAAATCAACAGCTGTTATCTCAGCGCCACACTCAATTGCTATGCGATGCAAGTGCATCACTTGATCTACTACAAATCATACCCATAAATGAATATTACAAATTATTATTAATTATCATCTTGTATCATGACGCGTTGGCAAAATGGTTAGAGTGAAAAACTGGATGTAAAACTAAGCTAATAGATATCTTCACGGAAACACCTAACGCATTTAGAAATCTTCACGCATCACAATACGCACTTCTACGCGTTGTGTTAATGTTCGCAATTCTCCGCTCCTCTTTGCCGAAGTTAAGCAACATCGCGCTGAGTCGGGTGTTGGATGGGTGACCATCATGCACATGCTCAGTTCTGTTCGGGAGAGAGGTCGGAGGGTTTGAAGTTAGTACGACAACTTCACTCGCCTTGCTTATCAACCTCTCGACAGCACGGATTAGCGGAGGAATCCTGTCGTTCGAGTTGCACCGTCCTTCGGAAGGGACGTAAAGCCGGTGGTTCCCTCGGTGCTTTTCGACAGGAGGAGCTACGTGCCGGCACCGGGTTTCCCCTCCTCCCTTCTAGCCATAGGTTAGGTTCATCATCACCCTTTCATTCACCGACGCCATTAGACCAGTGCCACAGGGCCAGTTGTCAAAACAGTGCGTCGTTAAACACCGATAATCAATGAAGATGTATCATCATCATCATCTCAATAAGGAGGTATATCTGGATGGCAGTGGTGCTTTGATTCCTAACCAAGCCACCTGACAGCGCTGACCATTCTCTTACCAGCAATTTCGGCAGAGTTACCTCCATTCTCCAGCCATAACTAGGGCTATTTATTTAGTTTTAATTCATTAGGCTATTATTTATTCAATGAGGATAGTTTATTACCTTGTAAAAAATTCTTAAATTTGTAGCATTTAACTTTTTCTTGTATCCGGCAGGTGACTATGTGGCTATGTGGCTATGTGGCTATGTGACTATGTGGCTATGTGACTATGTGGCTATGTGACTATGTGGCTATGTGGCTATGTGACTATGTGGCTATGTGACTATGTGGCTATGTGACTATGTGGCTATGTGACTATGTGACTATGTGGCTATGTGGCTATGTGACTATGTGGCTATGTGGCTATGTGGCTATGTGACTATGTGACTATGTGGCTATGTGGCTATGTGGCTATGTGGCTATGTGGCTATGTGGCTATGTGGCTATGTGGCTATGTGGCTATGTGGCTATGTGGCTATGTGACTATGTGGCTATGTGGCTATGTGACTATGTGGCTATGTGGCTATGTGACTATGTGGCTATGTGACTATGTGACTATGTGGCTATGTGGCTATGTGACTATGTGGCTATGTAGCTATGTGGCTATGTGACTATGTGACTATGTGGCTATGTGACTATGTGGCTATGTGACTATGTGGCTATGTGGCTATGTGGCTATGTGACTATGTGGCTATGTGGCTATGTGGCTATGTGGCTATGTGGCTATGTGGCTATTTGGCTATGTGGCTATGTGGCTATGTGGCTATGTGGCTATGTGGCTATGTGACTATGTGACTATGTGGCTATGTGACTATGTGGCTATGTGGCTATGTGGCTATGTGGCTATGTGGCTATGTGGCTATGTGGCTATGTGGCTATGTGGCTATGTGGCTATGTGACTATGTGGCTATGTGGCTATGTGGCTATGTGGCTATGTGGCTATGTGACTATGTGGCTATGTGACTATGTGGCTATGTGGCTATGTGGCTATGTGGCAATGTGGCTATGTGGCTATGTGGCTATGTGACTATGTGGCTATGTGGCTATGTGAACTGTCTGTAAACCTTTATAGAAATTGCGAATACCGAATAAAAACGTCGGGAAATGGTCTGCTTCTGTTCTCCGTATCCTGGATTAAAACGTTACAACAGTTTACCTGCGATTTGAAACGGTTTTCTTTGAAAATTATGTAAAACTCCATTTGACGTCTCGGCTGGACAAAGTTTGACAGCTACTGATTTCGCTTGGCCGAAATTCATTGCCTCTGGATTCGATCGGCTTTCGCCAGAGGAAATTGTAAAAATGCTACGACCATTGTTGACAGCGTTCCTTCCGTTGCCATGCAACAAACTCCGATTGGCATACGTCGACTCGCTGCTTCCGAATCGTGCCGCCAGACGTCTTCAAGATGGCGAGTGCCTGCTGTAATAACTTGGCGTGCATGAAGAGTTGCTGTAAGTTTCGCTGAACGACATCGCTGCTTGTCAAGTTGGACCTGTTTCTTGAATCATCCTCCCAGATATCCTACCATAATTTTCTCGAAGCCAGGAAACTATCGAGGAAATCGGGCGACAAGGCCCTAGTGGCGCGCCTGGCGGACTAGGTTGAAGTTACGGGAAACAATACAGTTGACACGCGCAACTTAATGCTCTTTTACCTATCAACTCTAAGTTGAGCATTCGTTACAAACAAAGCCCCTTGAAAATCACGTTTAAGATGTCTAAATAAATCTTTTGTTAAGTTGTACCCAGATGGCTGTGGTGCTTTAAATCCTAACCTAGCCGCCTAGGCAGCGCTGACGACTCAGTCACCAGCTCAACATTGCTTCCCGGAAAGTCATCTTAAGTATTGGACTTGGTTCGGAAAACACTCACCCTCAAGTGTCATCTGACAGATACCACGTAAAAAGTTTATTTCCAGGTGATAACTGCATTCTCTAACGTCTAGCTAGACCGCCATGTTCGCCACCAGTGCCTGTTCGCCGGTTTTTCCAGTAAGCTACAGCCTGGTAACATAGTTGTTGACAAGTGAATAACAGCAAAGAGTGACGGGTTCCATTGCAGGCCAGTGCGTGAAACAGCGCTACCTGCTGAGCTTCATGTGCGGCATGGCGGTCCTGAACCTGTACACCATGAGGCTGGTCCTGAACATCGCGATCACGGTGATGGTGAAGCCAGTGCTGCACAAGGGCAACGCGACGAATGTCGAAGGGGCGTGTCCAGGCCAGCTTCACCTGACCAACAACACAAGGGTAACTAACGCTGCCGTTGCCATCGCTCTCTGTGTGTGGCCTTTGCGCTGTGGCGTTCTCCAATCAGAGCCTGAGTTTAGTGTGTTGAGCTGTGGTGTTATCCAATCACAGACTAAGATTGAAGCGTTGCGCTGTGGTGTTATCCAATCACAGACTAAGATTGATGCGTTGCGCTGTGGCGTTCTCCAATCAGAGCCTGAGTTTAGTGTGTTGCGCTGTGGTGTTATCCAATCACAGACTAAGATTTATGCGTTGCGCTGTGGCGTTTTCCAATCTCAATGTAAGATTGAAGCGTTGCGCTGTGGCGTTCTCCAATCAGAGCCTGAGTTAAGTGTGTTGCGCTGTGTTGTTATCCAATCACAGACTACGATTGATGCGTTGCGCTGTGGCGTTCTCCAATCAGAGCCTGAGTTTGGAGCGTTGCGAGCTTACCGATCTCCGTACCGCTAACCTCCATACAAAACTCATCTCTAAGGCGATAACCTATCGTTTGCTCCTGATTTCTTCCTAACCGAACGAAGGAAGATTTAAAATTGTAATTTCGGCCATCAGCATGATTGGTAATGCTCAAGCAATCCAGGTTCGAATCCCGGTTAGGATACAATTTCATAGCAGATATTACGTTGCTAACAATCCGTCCAGCCATTAAAACAGTAAATTTTTGAACTCTGCACGGCGTTAGGCGGTGGGAGATTTCGACTGGTCGCAAAAAGACCAAGGCTTCCTGCTGGGCTCGTTCTTCTGGCTGTACTGGCTGTCTCACATCCCCGGCGGGGTGATCGCTCAGCGCTGGGGCGGCAAGCCGTTGCTGCTGACCACCATCTTCATCACGGCCGTGCTCACGCTGCTGACGCCGGTCGCGGCGCGCTACGGCGGCATCTACACGCTGACCGTCGTGCGCGTGCTCGAAGGCGTCATGGAGGTGGGTCGTGGCCTAGAACAAGGCAACTCCTTATTCTATGGTCATGGGGAGGCCGTCAACTGCTCTAGAGTCCCTGGAATAAGGTCATACTCGAAAAATTGCCGGCCATTTACATTTTACAAACTTATGAAACTATGAAACCGTGAGACGCTGTTTGAAAATATCAAAATCAAGTAAGAGAAAAGTGCCTAAGCGCTTAAATTACCTCTCGCATATTATATTGTTGCTTTACAGTGACTTTATTATAACGGTTATTAACTAATACAGTTGGAAAAAATGGTAAATCGGTGACTGAAGATTCATTTTGCATCATATTAATGTTGGCTACTAGCGCTGAGTGGACATGGTCATTCTTAAATTAAACAGTATTTGCCTGGAATCGCTCTAGCAATGCATTTCACCGCGTTCAAGTTTAGCTTCTGGCTCTACTCGGCTCGAAGAGTGTCTGGCTATAGCCGTCTCCATTAGCCACGACTTGAACTCAGCAAAATAGCTGGCTAGATGAGTTTCCACCCCAAGCAGAGAAGTTTCAGCGTCCCCGGGTGCTTAGAGACCAAGGCCGTAGCGACCGTTTCGCATGCGTCGCCGGTTCAGAGAGCGTTGAGCGTTGATGGTTTGTTTCCGGTCATCCAGGGCCCCGCGTTTCCTGCCGTTAACGTGCTGATCGCGCATTGGTCGCCGAAAAGCGAGAAGAGCTACCACAGCTCGTTCTCCTTTTCCGGTAAGTCAGACTCAGAGCTGTTGCTTAACCTGGACTCTGTCTAAACCTACAAACTCGATGGTTTAACACGGAGGCTGGACTCTGTCTAAACCTACAAACTCGATGGTTTAACACGGAGGCTGGACTCTGTCTAAACCTACAAACTCGATGGTTCAACACGGAGGCTGGACTCTGTCTAAACCTACAAACTCGATGGTTCAACACGGAGGCTGGACTCTGTCTAAACCTACAAACTCGATGGTTTAACACGGAGGCTGGACTCTGTCTAAACCTACAAACTCGATGGTTTAACACGGAGGCTGGACTCTGTCTAAACCTACAAACTCGATGGTTCAACACGGAGGCTGGACTCTGTCTAAACCTACAAACTCGATGGTTTAACACGGAGGCTGGACTCTGTCTAAACCTACAAACTCGATGGTTCAACACGGAGGCTGGACTCTGTCTAAACCTACAAACTCGATGGTTCAACACGGAGGCTGGACTCTGTCTAAACCTACAAACTCGATGGTTTAACACGGAGGCTGGACTCTGTCTAAACCTACAAACTCGATGGTTCAACACGGAGGCTGGACTCTGTCTAAACCTACAAACTCGATGGTTTAACACGGAGGCTGGACTCTGTCTAAACCTACAAACTCGATGGTTCAACACGGAGGCTGGACTCTGTCTAAACCTACAAACTCGATGGTTCAACACGGAGGCTGGACTCTGTCTAAACCTACAAACTCGATGGTTTAACACGGAGGCTGGACTCTGTCTAAACCTACAAACTCGATGGTTTAACACGGAGGCTGGACTCTGTCTAAACCTACAAACTCGATGGTTTAACACGGAGGCTGGACTCTGTCTAAACCTACAAACTCGATGGTTTAACACGGAGGCTGGACTCTGTCTAAACCTACAAACTCGATGGTTCAACACGGAGGCTGGACTCTGTCTAAACCTACAAACTCGATGGTTCAACACGGAGGCTGGACTCTGTCTAAACCTACAAACTCGATGGTTTAACACGGAGGCTGGACTCTGTCTAAACCTACAAACTCAACGGTTCAACACGGAAAGACAGGGCGTTGAGACATTGCCATGACTGCTTAGGTGCGATCCTCGGCAGCGTGTTGGCGAACTCTCTGAGCGGAGTGATCCTGCACACGACCAACAACAACTGGGACCTGCTCTTCTATGTGTTCGGCTTGATTGCCATCGCCTGGTGCTTGCTCTTCTGGTTGCTGTGCACGAGCCAGCCCTGGGACCACCCGTGCATCTCGCAAGCAGAGCACGACTATTTGGACGTGGAGATGACTGATATTAAGCGTGGCAAGGTATTCCCAATTACATACTTAGCTTTTGCGAGCTTTAATACTTTTCGCAATTTACATTCAAATTATGACTCTCTTAAGACTCACGTACCTTCCTAATCTTAGCAAGTAAGCTTGCAGTCAGACTTTTCAACTGGGTATCGAATGCTAAGCCCTAGACACTTTACAAGCCGGCTGCACGGCTTTGCGAAGCGTCGGGAACAAGTTTAAGTTTGGGACTTGGCAAATAATCCAGTAAAATAGTATCTTCTGAAAACATCAAGATAATTTGGGGACCTGTTTCCTTTAATTGAATACCGACAAGTCACGTCCTCTCACATTGCCAATCGAACAATTCCACTCAAGAAATATGAAGCCAGATACGCACTGGACGTGAGTGAAGGACAATTTGCCAGCGGACAATAAGCCAGGCTACCCTTTCGGATAGAAGGTATTAAGCCGCGGGAGGCACCGTGTGGCCAGGCAGCAATCTTGACCCTGCTTCTTGGGTATCACGTCAAAAATTCCAGTAAAATGCTAGATAACAACAGTTATAGATTGAGTCCAAGAGCCATACACGTTACCGGCGACTCAGCTCTCATCACCGGGACACTTGGTACCTATCTTAGAAGTTCTTTGTTCGTATTCCTTCGTGTCGCTGGAAGAACGATCCGCTTATTGACCAGAAATTTACCATTTGTTTGCACCATCTATTGCATTTATACATCATTGTCTCATATTTTTTATACTATTCGAGGTCTAAGTAGGTTCATGTACCAATATCATTTGCCAAATGTGAAAGAATCGGCGACCAGATATACAATTAATGTCAGAAGTTGAATAAAATCAAACATAGCCACTATCTCTATGATCTTTATATCCACAAGTGCCTTTTAGTCTATCTCATCAACGAAATAATGTTACATTTAACTGTAACTTTTGACGTGGTACCCAAACAGCGTACTTGTTCCTCCTGTTGGGGGATGCCCCGAAGCGCTGATGCTCCAGGTAGCTGCCTGTCATTGAATACCCCCTCCCCTCGAACCGCAAGGGTTCACTGGCAAATTGTCCACCGCCCACTGGACGTTCTACCAGCTTGGAAAAAAATAGCCATGCTAAATAACAAAGTAAGACAGGGAAATAACACCCTGTATTTCTCTACCTGGCTTTAGCGAGTGCGTATCAGAACGTCATTTTGATAGAATTTTGATTGAATGTAATAGGTGTATTGCACAGCATATTTCGGCCTAGTATTTAAACAAGTCAACAGGTCCGGCCTGCAACATCGCTATATCGATTCCACAATTGGTTGGCCGTATAGCTCAGTAGAAAGTGCAGTGCCCTGGACAGGCGAAGACCCGGGTAAAAATTATGGAATTCTTGTTACTAATAATCAATATCTAGCGTAAATACAACGAGTGTTTGCATTCCGGTTCGAATCACCACCGACACAGCCAGGTTCTTGACTTCCCGCCCCTGACCGCCGACGTCTTGTCCACCAAACAACGAGTGTTTGCATTCCGGTTCGAATCACCACTGACACAGCTAGGTTCTTGACTTCCCGCCCCTGACCGCCGACGTCTTGTCCACCAAACAACGAGTGTTTGCATTCCGGTTCGAATCACCACTGACACAGCTAGGTTCTTGACTTCCCGCCCCTGACCGCCGACGTCTTGTCCACCAAACAACGAGTGTTTGCATTCCGGTTCGAATCACCACTGACACAGCCAGGTTCTTGACTTCCCGCCCCTGACCGCCGACGTCTTGTCCAACAAACAACGAGTGTTTGCATTCCGGTTCGAATCACCACTGACACAGCTAGGTTCTTGACTTCCCGCCCCTGACCGCCGACGTCTTGTCCACCAAACAACGAGTGTTTGCATTCCGGTTCGAATCACCACTGACACAGCTAGGTTCTTGACTTCCCGCCCCTGACCGCCGACGTCTTGTCCACCAAACAACGAGTGTTTGCATTCCGGTTCGAATCACCACCGACACAGCTAGGTTCTTGACTTCCCGCCCCTGACCGCCGACGTCTTGTCCACCAAACAACGAGTGTTTGCATTCCGGTTCGAATCACCACTGACACAGCTAGGTTCTTGACTTCCCGCCCCTGACCGCCGACGTCTTGTCCACCAAACAACGAGTGTTTGCATTCCGGTTCGAATCACCACTGACACAGCCAGGTTCTTGACTTCCCGCCCCTGACCGCCGACGTCTTGTCCACCAAACAACGAGTGTTTGCATTCCGGTTCGAATCACCACTGACACAGCTAGGTTCTTGACTTCCCGCCCCTGACCGCCGACGTCTTGTCCACCAAACAACGAGTGTTTGCATTCCGGTTCGAATCACCACCGACACAGCCAGGTTCTTGACTTCCCGCCCCTGACCGCCGACGTCTTGTCCACCAAACAACGAGTGTTTGCATTCCGGTTCGAATCACCACCGACACAGCTAGGTTCTTGACTTCCCGCCCCTGACCGCCGACGTCTTGTCCACCAAACAACGAGTGTTTGCATTCCGGTTCGAATCACCACCGACACAGCCAGGTTCTTGACTTCCCGCCCCTGACCGCCGACGTCTTGTCCACCAAACAACGAGTGTTTGCATTCCGGTTCGAATCACCACCGACACAGCTAGGTTCTTGACTTCCCGCCCCTGACCGCCGACGTCTTGTCCACCAAACAACGAGTGTTTGCATTCCGGTTCGAATCACCACCGACACAGCTAGGTTCTTGACTTCCCGCCCCTGACCGCCGACGTCTTGTCCACCAAACAACGAGTGTTTGCATTCCGGTTCGAATCACCACCGACACAGCTAGGTTCTTGACTTCCCGCCCCTGACCGCCGACGTCTTGTCCACCAAACAACGAGTGTTTGCATTCCGGTTCGAATCACCACTGACACAGCTAGGTTCTTGACTTCCCGCCCCTGACCGCCGACGTCTTGTCCACCAAACAACGAGTGTTTGCATTCCGGTTCGAATCACCACCGACACAGCCAGGTTCTTGACTTCCCGCCCCTGACCGCCGACGTCTTGTCCACCAAACAACGAGTGTTTGCATTCCGGTTCGAATCACCACTGACACAGCTAGGTTCTTGACTTCCCGCCCCTGACCGCCGACGTCTTGTCCACCAAACAACGAGTGTTTGCATTCCGGTTCGAATCACCACTGACACAGCCAGGTTCTTGACTTCCCGCCCCTGACCGCCGACGTCTTGTCCACCAAACAACGAGTGTTTGCATTCCGGTTCGAATCACCACTGACACAGCTAGGTTCTTGACTTCCCGCCCCTGACCGCCGACGTCTTGTCCACCAAACAACGAGTGTTTGCATTCCGGTTCGAATCACCACTGACACAGCTAGGTTCTTGACTTCCCGCCCCTGACCGCCGACGTCTTGTCCACCAAACAACGAGTGTTTGCATTCCGGTTCGAATCACCACTGACACAGCTAGGTTCTTGACTTCCCGCCCCTGACCGCCGACGTCTTGTCCACCAAACAACGAGTGTTTGCATTCCGGTTCGAATCACCACTGACACAGCTAGGTTCTTGACTTCCCGCCCCTGACCGCCGACGTCTTGTCCACCAAACAACGAGTGTTTGCATTCCGGTTCGAATCACCACCGACACAGCCAGGTTCTTGACTTCCCGCCCCTGACCGCCGACGTCTTGTCCACCAAACAACGAGTGTTTGCATTCCGGTTCGAATCACCACTGACACAGCTAGGTTCTTGACTTCCCGCCCCTGACCGCCGACGTCTTGTCCACCAAACAACGAGTGTTTGCATTCCGGTTCGAATCACCACTGACACAGCTAGGTTCTTGACTTCCCGCCCCTGACCGCCGACGTCTTGTCCACCAAACAACGAGTGTTTGCATTCCGGTTCGAATCACCACTGACACAGCTAGGTTCTTGACTTCCCGCCCCTGACCGCCGACGTCTTGTCCACCAAACAACGAGTGTTTGCATTCCGGTTCGAATCACCACTGACACAGCCAGGTTCTTGACTTCCCGCCCCTGACCGCCGACGTCTTGTCCACCAAACAACGAGTGTTTGCATTCCGGTTCGAATCACCACCGACACAGCCAGGTTCTTGACTTCCCGCCCCTGACCGCCGACGTCTTGTCCACCAAACAACGAGTGTTTGCATTCCGGTTCGAATCACCACTGACACAGCCAGGTTCTTGACTTCCCGCCCCTGACCGCCGACGTCTTGTCCACCAAACAACGAGTGTTTGCATTCCGGTTCGAATCACCACCGACACAGCCAGGTTCTTGACTTCCCGCCCCTGACCGCCGACGTCTTGTCCACCAAACAACGAGTGTTTGCATTCCGGTTCGAATCACCACTGACACAGCCAGGTTCTTGACTTCCCGCCCCTGACCGCCGACGTCTTGTCCACCAAACAACGAGTGTTTGCATTCCGGTTCGAATCACCACTGACACAGCCAGGTTCTTGACTTCCCGCCCCTGACCGCCGACGTCTTGTCCACCAAACAACGAGTGTTTGCATTCCGGTTCGAATCACCACTGACACAGCTAGGTTCTTGACTTCCCGCCCCTGACCGCCGACGTCTTGTCCACCAAACAACGAGTGTTTGCATTCCGGTTCGAATCACCACCGACACAGCCAGGTTCTTGACTTCCCGCCCCTGACCGCCGACGTCTTGTCCACCAAACAACGAGTGTTTGCATTCCGGTTCGAATCACCACTGACACAGCTAGGTTCTTGACTTCCCGCCCCTGACCGCCGACGTCTTGTCCACCAAACAACGAGTGTTTGCATTCCGGTTCGAATCACCACTGACACAGCTAGGTTCTTGACTTCCCGCCCCTGACCGCCGACGTCTTGTCCACCAAACAACGAGTGTTTGCATTCCGGTTCGAATCACCACTGACACAGCTAGGTTCTTGACTTCCCGCCCCTGACCGCCGACGTCTTGTCCACCAAACAACGAGTGTTTGCATTCCGGTTCGAATCACCACTGACACAGCCAGGTTCTTGACTTCCCGCCCCTGACCGCCGACGTCTTGTCCACCAAACAACGAGTGTTTGCATTCCGGTTCGAATCACCACCGACACAGCCAGGTTCTTGACTTCCCGCCCCTGACCGCCGACGTCTTGTCCACCAAACAACGAGTGTTTGCATTCCGGTTCGAATCACCACTGACACAGCCAGGTTCTTGACTTCCCGCCCCTGACCGCCGACGTCTTGTCCACCAAACAACGAGTGTTTGCATTCCGGTTCGAATCACCACCGACACAGCCAGGTTCTTGACTTCCCGCCCCTGACCGCCGACGTCTTGTCCACCAAACAACGAGTGTTTGCATTCCGGTTCGAATCACCACTGACACAGCCAGGTTCTTGACTTCCCGCCCCTGACCGCCGACGTCTTGTCCACCAAACAACGAGTGTTTGCATTCCGGTTCGAATCACCACTGACACAGCCAGGTTCTTGACTTCCCGCCCCTGACCGCCGACGTCTTGTCCACCAAACAACGAGTGTTTGCATTCCGGTTCGAATCACCACTGACACAGCTAGGTTCTTGACTTCCCGCCCCTGACCGCCGACGTCTTGTCCACCAAACAACGAGTGTTTGCATTCCGGTTCGAATCACCACCGACACAGCCAGGTTCTTGACTTCCCGCCCCTGACCGCCGACGTCTTGTCCACCAAACAACGAGTGTTTGCATTCCGGTTCGAATCACCACCGACACAGCTAGGTTCTTGACTTCCCGCCCCTGACCGCCGACGTCTTGTCCACCAAACAACGAGTGTTTGCATTCCGGTTCGAATCACCACTGACACAGCCAGGTTCTTGACTTCCCGCCCCTGACCGCCGACGTCTTGTCCACCAAACAACGAGTGTTTGCATTCCGGTTCGAATCACCACCGACACAGCCAGGTTCTTGACTTCCCGCCCCTGACCGCCGACGTCTTGTCCACCAAACAACGAGTGTTTGCATTCCGGTTCGAATCACCACTGACACAGCCAGGTTCTTGACTTCCCGCCCCTGACCGCCGACGTCTTGTCCACCAAACAACGAGTGTTTGCATTCCGGTTCGAATCACCACCGACACAGCCAGGTTCTTGACTTCCCGCCCCTGACCGCCGACGTCTTGTCCACCAAACAACGAGTGTTTGCATTCCGGTTCGAATCACCACTGACACAGCTAGGTTCTTGACTTCCCGCCCCTGACCGCCGACGTCTTGTCCACCAAACAACGAGTGTTTGCATTCCGGTTCGAATCACCACTGACACAGCCAGGTTCTTGACTTCCCGCCCCTGACCGCCGACGTCTTGTCCACCAAACAACGAGTGTTTGCATTCCGGTTCGAATCACCACTGACACAGCTAGGTTCTTGACTTCCCGCCCCTGACCGCCGACGTCTTGTCCACCAAACAACGAGTGTTTGCATTCCGGTTCGAATCACCACTGACACAGCTAGGTTCTTGACTTCCCGCCCCTGACCGCCGACGTCTTGTCCACCAAACAACGAGTGTTTGCATTCCGGTTCGAATCACCACTGACACAGCTAGGTTCTTGACTTCCCGCCCCTGACCGCCGACGTCTTGTCCACCAAACAACGAGTGTTTGCATTCCGGTTCGAATCACCACCGACACAGCCAGGTTCTTGACTTCCCGCCCCTGACCGCCGACGTCTTGTCCACCAAACAACGAGTGTTTGCATTCCGGTTCGAATCACCACTGACACAGCCAGGTTCTTGACTTCCCGCCCCTGACCGCCGACGTCTTGTCCACCAAACAACGAGTGTTTGCATTCCGGTTCGAATCACCACTGACACAGCTAGGTTCTTGACTTCCCGCCCCTGACCGCCGACGTCTTGTCCACCAAACAACGAGTGTTTGCATTCCGGTTCGAATCACCACCGACACAGCCAGGTTCTTGACTTCCCGCCCCTGACCGCCGACGTCTTGTCCACCAAACAACGAGTGTTTGCATTCCGGTTCGAATCACCACTGACACAGCTAGGTTCTTGACTTCCCGCCCCTGACCGCCGACGTCTTGTCCACCAAACAACGAGTGTTTGCATTCCGGTTCGAATCACCACCGACACAGCCAGGTTCTTGACTTCCCGCCCCTGACCGCCGACGTCTTGTCCACCAAACAACGAGTGTTTGCATTCCGGTTCGAATCACCACCGACACAGCTAGGTTCTTGACTTCCCGCCCCTGACCGCCGACGTCTTGTCCACCAAACAACGAGTGTTTGCATTCCGGTTCGAATCACCACTGACACAGCTAGGTTCTTGACTTCCCGCCCCTGACCGCCGACGTCTTGTCCACCAAACAACGAGTGTTTGCATTCCGGTTCGAATCACCACCGACACAGCTAGGTTCTTGACTTCCCGCCCCTGACCGCCGACGTCTTGTCCACCAAACAACGAGTGTTTGCATTCCGGTTCGAATCACCACTGACACAGCCAGGTTCTTGACTTCCCGCCCCTGACCGCCGACGTCTTGTCCACCAAACAACGAGTGTTTGCATTCCGGTTCGAATCACCACCGACACAGCTAGGTTCTTGACTTCCCGCCCCTGACCGCCGACGTCTTGTCCACCAAACAACGAGTGTTTGCATTCCGGTTCGAATCACCACTGACACAGCCAGGTTCTTGACTTCCCGCCCCTGACCGCCGACGTCTTGTCCACCAAACAACGAGTGTTTGCATTCCGGTTCGAATCACCACTGACACAGCTAGGTTCTTGACTTCCCGCCCCTGACCGCCGACGTCTTGTCCACCAAACAACGAGTGTTTGCATTCCGGTTCGAATCACCACCGACACAGCTAGGTTCTTGACTTCCCGCCCCTGACCGCCGACGTCTTGTCCACCAAACAACGAGTGTTTGCATTCCGGTTCGAATCACCACAGACACAGCCAGGTTCTTGACTTCCCGCCCCTGACCGCCGACGTCTTGTCCACCAAACAACGAGTGTTTGCATTCCGGTTCGAATCACCACCGACACAGCTAGGTTCTTGACTTCCCGCCCCTGACCGCCGACGTCTTGTCCACCAAACAACGAGTGTTTGCATTCCGGTTCGAATCACCACTGACACAGCCAGGTTCTTGACTTCCCGCCCCTGACCGCCGACGTCTTGTCCACCAAACAACGAGTGTTTGCATTCCGGTTCGAATCACCACTGACACAGCTAGGTTCTTGACTTCCCGCCCCTGACCGCCGACGTCTTGTCCACCAAACAACGAGTGTTTGCATTCCGGTTCGAATCACCACTGACACAGCCAGGTTCTTGACTTCCCGCCCCTGACCGCCGACGTCTTGTCCACCAAACAACGAGTGTTTGCATTCCGGTTCGAATCACCACTGACACAGCTAGGTTCTTGACTTCCCGCCCCTGACCGCCGACGTCTTGTCCACCAAACAACGAGTGTTTGCATTCCGGTTCGAATCACCACTGACACAGCCAGGTTCTTGACTTCCCGCCCCTGACCGCCGACGTCTTGTCCACCAAACAACGAGTGTTTGCATTCCGGTTCGAATCACCACTGACACAGCTAGGTTCTTGACTTCCCGCCCCTGACCGCCGACGTCTTGTCCACCAAACAACGAGTGTTTGCATTCCGGTTCGAATCACCACTGACACAGCTAGGTTCTTGACTTCCCGCCCCTGACCGCCGACGTCTTGTCCACCAAACAACGAGTGTTTGCATTCCGGTTCGAATCACCACCGACACAGCTAGGTTCTTGACTTCCCGCCCCTGACCGCCGACGTCTTGTCCACCAAACAACGAGTGTTTGCATTCCGGTTCGAATCACCACCTGACACAGCTAGGTTCTTGACTTCCCGCCCCTGACCGCCGACGTCTTGTCCACCAAACAACGAGTGTTTGCATTCCGGTTCGAATCACCACTGACACAGCCTAGGTTCTTGACTACCCGCCCCTGACCGCCGACGTCTTGTCCACCAAACAACGAGTGTTTGCATTCCGGTTCGAATCACCACTGACACAGCTAGGTTCTTGACTTCCCGCCCCTGACCGCCGACGTCTTGTCCACCAAACAACGAGTGTTTGCATTCCGGTTCGAATCACCACCGACACAGCCAGGTTCTTGACTTCCCGCCCCTGACCGCCGACGTCTTGTCCACCAAACAACGAGTGTTTGCATTCCGGTTCGAATCACCACTGACACAGCTAGGTTCTTGACTTCCCGCCCCTGACCGCCGACGTCTTGTCCACCAAACAACGAGTGTTTGCATTCCGGTTCGAATCACCACCGACACAGCCAGGTTCTTGACTTCCCGCCCCTGACCGCCGACGTCTTGTCCACCAAACAACGAGTGTTTGCATTCCGGTTCGAATCACCACCGACACAGCTAGGTTCTTGACTTCCCGCCCCTGACCGCCGACGTCTTGTCCACCAAACAACGAGTGTTTGCATTCCGGTTCGAATCACCACCGACACAGCTAGGTTCTTGACTTCCCGCCCCTGACCGCCGACGTCTTGTCCACCAAACAACGAGTGTTTGCATTCCGGTTCGAATCACCACTGACACAGCCAGGTTCTGACTTCCCGCCCCTGACCGCCGACGTCTTGTCCACCAAACAACGAGTGTTTGCATTCCGGTTCGAATCACCACTGACACAGCTAGGTTCTTGACTTCCCGCCCCTGACCGCCGACGTCTTGTCCACCAAACAACGAGTGTTTGCATTCCGGTTCGAATCACCACCGACACAGCTAGGTTCTTGACTTCCCGCCCCTGACCGCCGACGTCTTGTCCACCAAACAACGAGTGTTTGCATTCCGGTTCGAATCACCACCGACACAGCCAGGTTCTTGACTTCCCGCCCCTGACCGCCGACGTCTTGTCCACCAAACAACGAGTGTTTGCATTCCGGTTCGAATCACCACCGACACAGCCAGGTTCTTGACTTCCCGCCCCTGACCGCCGACGTCTTGTCCACCAAACAACGAGTGTTTGCATTCCGGTTCGAATCACCACCGACACAGCCAGGTTCTTGACTTCCCGCCCCTGACCGCCGACGTCTTGTCCACCAAACAACGAGTGTTTGCATTCCGGTTCGAATCACCACCGACACAGCTAGGTTCTTGACTTCCCGCCCCTGACCGCCGACGTCTTGTCCACCAAACAACGAGTGTTTGCATTCCGGTTCGAATCACCACTGACACAGCTAGGTTCTTGACTTCCCGCCCCTGACCGCCGACGTCTTGTCCACCAAACAACGAGTGTTTGCATTCCGGTTCGAATCACCACTGACACAGCTAGGTTCTTGACTTCCCGCCCCTGACCGCCGACGTCTTGTCCACCAAACAACGAGTGTTTGCATTCCGGTTCGAATCACCACCGACACAGCTAGGTTCTTGACTTCCCGCCCCTGACCGCCGACGTCTTGTCCACCAAACAACGAGTGTTTGCATTCCGGTTCGAATCACCACTGACACAGCCAGGTTCTTGACTTCCCGCCCCTGACCGCCGACGTCTTGTCCACCAAACAACGAGTGTTTGCATTCCGGTTCGAATCACCACCGACACAGCCAGGTTCTTGACTTCCCGCCCCTGACCGCCGACGTCTTGTCCACCAAACAACGAGTGTTTGCATTCCGGTTCGAATCACCACTGACACAGCTAGGTTCTTGACTTCCCGCCCCTGACCGCCGACGTCTTGTCCACCAAACAACGAGTGTTTGCATTCCGGTTCGAATCACCACCGACACAGCTAGGTTCTTGACTTCCCGCCCCTGACCGCCGACGTCTTGTCCACCAAACAACGAGTGTTTGCATTCCGGTTCGAATCACCACTGACACAGCCAGGTTCTTGACTTCCCGCCCCTGACCGCCGACGTCTTGTCCACCAAACAACGAGTGTTTGCATTCCGGTTCGAATCACCACTGACACAGCCAGGTTCTTGACTTCCCGCCCCTGACCGCCGACGTCTTGTCCACCAAACAACGAGTGTTTGCATTCCGGTTCGAATCACCACTG